>JANSTV010069828.1:0-22900 GCA_027564135.1 Lestremia cinerea
TTGAAAACAAAAACCAAACAATCGACTAGACAGGAGGTACCGCTCGGAACTATTGGTACTATTGGAATTTCCCCAATTTCATATCCACGCAGCCTTTCGGCACCAAAGGATGTTTGGTTCTACCAAATGCACTCAAAGGGAGCGTGGAATATGGAACCACAATGATCAAACATAATTGGTTTATTGCTGTCATCTGGAATTTTAGAATTTGGCTCACAATTGTTGTGTGTGCATGCGCATTCATTTGCTTCTTCGATTTCGATACGGAAATTCCGTAATGAATGACTTTGGCCAAAGATGGTTTTGAATGGATGCTATGCTGGTCGAGCTGTTATGTGTCTTGACTTGTTTCGAGAAAGAATTTTTGATCAAACAACCTCAGAAGTCGCGTCTGGCGCCCTAACTTCTGTCGCCACTCGTTGAATTGAGTCATTTGGCTGGCATATCACCTATGGCACGCAGACTTCCCAACATATGTATATTTTTGGGAAGCACAAATTAAGCACTAATTCGTGGTGAAATCAGTTTTGCGCCAAAGGTCAAATAAAAATTTCGGGTTCCCCGTGTTCACGATTTTGAAACTACCGCGTTAAGTGCTAGTGTTTTGGAAAGCACAAATTACGCACTTAATATTTGCCCAAGGAACCATGGTCGAATTCCTAGTCGTTTAGGATTTCACCATTATTCCAACGATACAAACTTTGCCGTTCGATTGTGGCCAAACCAAGGACGCACAAATTCGCAAAAATTAAGTTTGATACGAAAATGATTTTGTGCGCGACGCACAAATTATTGACCCGCCGAAATAATGTACCTGAAAAGAAAGGGGATGTAACAGTCTACTTACCGGAACTAGAAATCGTCGAACTTCCGCCAATGCATATGCAATGCGAGCATGTGCTTCGGCCGGTGCGGCGAAGGTTGATATCTCTACGTGTAAATCTTCGAATAAATGCGAGTAACGTGGATCGCCGCTGAGACGGAGCTCGTCCTCTTTTTTTCGATCTTTCATTGAACCACGTCCGAGCACGGCCATTTTACACATTGTCTCCTCTTGCAGTCGCTTCATTGAGTTTCCCTTTGGCCCCAGCAGTTTCCCAACGAAATTGAACTGAATGGCCGTTCAGAGTGTTTGCATGGAAAGATACATAAGCAAAAGGAGATTATCGATTCGTGTTCTCCTTCCTTTTGTAGGCGACATTATCCGCACGACGAGCCCTGCCGAAATGATAACACAACCCTTCCACGCTTCAGGATTCTCTCTCGATGCAGCCACCATGTCCGCCGGTCAATGGAAGATACTGATTTCTAATTATTTGTCATTCATTTCGGTATTGTTGGCTCGCATTCAATTCAGTTCGAGTGTCCAGGCCGTCACAATAACATTTACTCATCCGATTTAATTCAATAAAAATGGAAGCAGTGAATGAAAGGAGCACGTACAGCGCAGAGCTGAATGGGCCTGAATGGAGTTGAATGAGTTTGACCACAGGTGGATTCGAAAGTTTGAATGAACCATCGAATGTTATGTCATGCGGTTCGAGCCATTGAGAGTGCACTTGAAGATATTTGCGTTTGTTTAGGAGAGAGCACGATAGGCGGTGACAGCTCCAAAAATAGCACTCATCTCTTTGTGTGTGCTCTGCTGTGTGGATGAGAAGTGCTTGTCGAAGCGAATGTTTTAAAAAGAATTGGTGACGGTTCCAGCAAATTGCAGTCAACACACAGCTCGATTGTGGACTCGACCATTTGACGTTGAATCTTTCGAAATTTTTCATTTATTGTCAAGTGTCTAGCCGAATATGTGAGGACGAAAACGGTCGAACAAATTGAATTCAGTTTGTTTCTTTTCACTCGCGTGCTTTCTCGAAAGGCCACTAACGTCGGACGGAGCGAGTTCGCTGGCGTTGCGACATAAAATAGAGCTCGTCGGGAACCTACCTTTGGATGATCACGGACTGGTACCGCAACTCTAACAGCTACTTTTATTGGCTTATCGCGTGTTATGTCCAACATTTTACTTTTTTCGGATGAAATCGATCCTACCGGAGAGAGAAAATAGAGAAAAAACCCAGGAATGAAAATCCAACAAATGTTAAAAATTTGAAAATAGAACAAACAAACAAACAAAAAATGGCTGCAGCTCTATCTTTCCTCCTGCATGCCCTACCGACATTGATGTTGGCCATTGGTCAATGGGTCAACGAGAGAAAAAACAATAACAATAATAATAACATTAATAGCAACAGCAAGATCCAGATTGAATTCACTGCATTGTTTCACGATCATTCGAGTCGATTATCAGCCGAGCCATTTGTTTGGATTGTATTTGAAAATGGCGTAAGTTTGCTGCCATCGAAATCAATAAATTGGCAACCAAAACAATGGCATTGAAATGCGTCACAATCTGAAACGACCGAGGAAACAAGCTGTGGCAAAGCGATAAACACAAAATGTGATTGTTTTGATGTTGAGTAGACTATTTACGACCGTTAGCCATCGATTTGCCCGTCATATGCTCGTATCTCTCGATTGGCAAGCCATCAAGCCCCGAAAAACTCGCAGCATGTCCGAAAGACTTTGCTCGACTAATTGAACATATGAATTAGTCGGCCATTCAACCGTTACGATTTATGTGCGAAATGGATTCGTGATGAATCTTCTCCTCATAGAAGAATGTCGCCAGTGTCGCAGTTCACAATTGCCATGGTCGCCATCTTCGCTTCCGCTTGCGTACCAAAATCAAGGAAACGCTCATCGAAGATTTCGCGAGTCGAACGAAACGAGCTCCATCATTCATTGCATTGTTCACCTTTAAAGTTACGGGAGATTAATTTGGGACTCCTCCATTCAACTCCACAGGACTATGTGAACTCCAATGCTATTTATGGAACCGAGAAAATGGGAGATTTTCAAAAACTTGAAATTTTTGGTTGAAACTGTTTTTTGTGTTTTCAAGAAAACCCGATCTTGAAATATACGTACAATCATTCATTCAAAGCGACAAAGCCCCGGATGTTCAATGAGAATATCGATTTTCGTTTCGGCAAATACACCATTTGGAAAATAATGATAAACAAAGCATCAAGCGGAAGAAAAGACACAAAATAAATGCTGCTGTGGAAGTCATGTTTGTGTCATGCGAAAATCCCGCATCTCCCAAATGACACAACGTTGAAGCGACGAATAGTTGGGAAACAGAGAAAGAGATTTTTTCTATCTTCTTTTTTTGAAGAAAAATAAAGTAATAGAAAAACATGAAGAGCAATCGATACCAAGGAAAAATAAACTTTTGCAACGAATAAATTATCAGCGAACATCGACTGGATATGAACGTCGACAGGGCTGGATGGGTTGTGTACGCAGCCGATTGAATATCGTAAATGATAACAAACAAATGTTGATTGTTATTTCAATAAATGCATTTCCATTAGACGACGGTGAATGGTTGACTTTTCCGTTTTGTGCTGTTTGCTCAGTGATAGGGTGAGAGAGTTCTCACTCTCTCAGTGAGAGAGTGAGAGAGTGGGTACAATACGAAATGTGTACAGTGGAACCTGTCTAAGCGGTCGAGCCCCCTTCGCACGGATTTTGCGAATGGTTCCGCCGAAGACGCGGTCCGTTTAGGCAGGGACAATTGCTCCTGACCTGACCAAAAATTGATTGAGAAGACCGGTCCGGACCGCTTGGACAGGGTTCACTGTAACAAATAACAATTACGATTATGACAATGAAGGCCGTAGACGAGCCCGAATGCGAGCACGAGAATTGCTTCATTCGCTCAGGTGGATGTTAAATAATGATGTTCATCGCATTCTGGATTCAAAATCGATATCAATGCATGCGTTTAAATTTCGTTCAAACGGTGGATGACGGTGACAATGATGTGCGCGCGCTGTCGATGCGAAACTGTTTCGAGATATGTGCTCTGGTTCACAGGCGAATGGCGTGACCGACGATGCAATGCATAAAAGCCCCATCTTCCTTTCCCCGCTCGCCCAAATGAACTCGCAACAAACGATACACATTCAGTTCGTTTCCAGTGAGCACCAAATCAGGAAATTTAAAACGGGAAACTTGAATTTTCTGTCATTCAGCGAGCGTACGGGGACGAGGTGAGGGAAGAAAACATTTCACATTTTTTTGTTGTTATTTTTTCCGCTGCTTCCGCTACAGTTGTTATCGCTGCTGTTATTGCGGTACGATGTGAATGGCATAACAGGGCTTCGTCCGATGCAATGCGATGCGATGTTGTGTGGAATCTGCATCGAGGGTAGGTGAAACGACAACAGAAGGAGTAACAGCAGTTCAAGTTCTAATCAAGCAGTTGGTGCGACTTTAACGACAACACCATTAGTTGAAAGTTGCAATTAGCCTCTAGCAACACCCGAGAATCACCAACAATTCTGGGGCAACTGTTCCGTAGACGGTTGCAGTCCATAACACAGGGCTCACAATCGTCGCAGATGCGCATGAGCCAATTAGTACTCCAACTTTAGGTCCAAACAGTGCAAAATAACCTGATCATTCAGCCTAACATCAAAGGCCGTGTTCCATGCTTATCTCTGTGAATGTATACGTTTTCATTTCTTGGAAGTTTATGCAATTCTCTAATTTCTGGACAATTGAAGCATTGTACCGACCTCTTGGCGACTTGAACATTGTCTACTGAATACGCATCGCATCCGCAACCTTTAACTTGATCGGCTCACCAGCTCCTCTGCTTATTGTGCATTTCATCTTGAACAAATTGGACTTTATTCCACGGAAAATTTTGTTGTCAATTATGTGGCGGCCAGCCAAACAATTTCCGTTGCATCAGTGGTGGAATTCTTCTATTCTTCTCTATCGGAACCTCTGGCAATAAGATAAGTGTTCGTTTCAGGGTCTCCGAGATGCGGTCTTTAGTGAAATGGTACTCCGGATAAATGCTGAATCCCGTGTCCGTCCTTGTTGTTGTAAACCTCACGTATTTCTCTTTTCCAACCGAATCTGGCGGTTTAATCTTCTCTGGTTCCGACTTGCTGTTGCCCGAATCAGCCTAATTTTTCAAGTTCATGACAGTCGCAGACCTCGAGTCGAGGTCCTCGACAGACGACAGACAGTCGTCGGCGATGATCTACCGTGCATTGTATGCATGCCCAACAGAAGAGCGCAGCGAATTATTTTGCCACTTCTCAAAAAGAATTCGAAACTATTTCGTCGGAGGTGGTCGCATTGTAAACACATGAAAACAGTGCGCCTCAATCGACCGAATACCACAAGGCGTAATCGACGCGGTTCCTCCGCCAAATAGCTTCGCGAGCGTCTCCCACCAAAATGACATATTCATCTAGTAATAGACGAGCACTCCGAATCATTTTGAATTTTTCCAAGATTCCGCGTTGATGAATAAATCATAAATTCATAGAGTCTTATGAGAAAAAAAATTAAGATAAGACACCGAAGGTTGGATGCGGTTTCGCTGGGGAATGCGGAATACGAAATGAGTGTGGGACGGGGGAGGAGGAGTGTGTATCAAGATGCCAACGATGCTATGCTTGAATACTTCCCGATGATAAACTAGTTAAGCCATCCATTTAATGAATGAATTTCGCATGAACAAATTGAAGAAAAAGAAGACGAAGAAGACGGAAAAGAAAACAACACTTTATGCACAAAAAGCGCTCGAAACAATTTGCTTCTGAAAATGAATTACATTATATTTGAATAATGAATTGATATTATTTCCTTGTGCCACACATTGCGGTGCGTTCATGTGTGGGTTCTGCTACCTCCCAGCATTCTCCATCTTCACCGCATTCAATATTTCCGCTCGCAAAGTGCATGCCTTCCATTCGCCAGCAATTTTAATATGATTTGCTCAAGTCACTTCTCGCCGGTTCATCAGTCAATTTCTTTTCTAAATGAGTTAAACTTTAACATTTGCTATTGAATTTGAGGCTTCTGCTTTCAACGCTTCCATCGTTACGTAGCTAGTTCGAGCAAAGTGGTTTGATGAAACCGTTTGCGTGATGAATCGCAGCACTTGATTAAGTGGTGGAGACCATTGTGGTCGTCCATATTCCCGTCCCGATTGGCAGATGGCAGAAGGCAGAAACCTCTTCTCCGAATAACCTGATCGGATCCGAACCATATCGATTACTTGCGAAAGACAATATTCCATTTGCGTTGCGAAATTGATGTCCGAATGGATGGCAAAATTGAACAAGTGTCCAATTAATCCCGACAATGGGTTTCATTAAGAGCAGTCCAATTGAATAAATGGCAACAATTTGGCTGGAATCGATATGGCACTGAGAGCGATACCATTTTCAGCAGCCCATTCATGTGCCATTTGCAGCGTTTAATGAGTCAGAAAAGAAGAAAAAAACGTTCAAGCATGTGAAAGCATTGAGAGTCAAAGCATCCGTTTTGTCTCTTGCTCCGTTATGCATGTATCGAGGAAGCAGTCGCAGTTATTATTTTATCATTTGATGTGACTGTCTTCGAATGGTGCCATTTGAATGCAAAACATTTCGATAATACCATCGCAGGCCGGATCGATGGAGTCTGAGTCCAATGTTGGGGCATTTCACGACGAATAAATTCAACGTCGGAAAGTCATGGCTGATTTGCCAAGCAATGGAATCACCCGCTCGCCGAAGGGTTTCCCATTTTCCATCTGCCATCACCGCCATCGTCGGATTCTGACATTCGGCAAATGCATCCGCTAATAAATTCCCCTCGATTTTCTTGCTCAAGAAATAGTCAGAATGCGACCGTTGATTTCATTATTCGTTTTGGTTGGCATTATTCATAACTCATTCGCTCGTCAGGGTGAATAGCGAGTGACAAACGGCGAACGGAACGAAGTTTTTCGTCCCAACTATCGTTTGTGGTGCTCGTTTTGCACTTTATTCATTTTGTTGCCTTGTTTAAATCGTTTTTCACTCCATTTTTGGGAAAATGAAGTATTGTGTTCCTGTGCCAGTTCATTTTCTTTCTCAAATCGTTTGCTTGGATGACGTTTCTCGAGAAACACTGAACCGAGTTTGATGCACTTTTGTTTTGTTTTGTTTTGTTTTGTAGAAAGTTTCCAGTTGACGAACTTTCTACCTGTCAAGACGCGTGTTTCTGATACAAATCCGAGCCGATCTGAAGATTTCAAAATGTTGAGGTTCTTCTGGAAATATAGGAACACGTCACAACATTTTGCGTCACCCGGTTCGAACTGAAGCTGAAACTTGACACTAGCTAGTTCGTGAACTGCTCGGCTGTCGACTATCAGCTATCTCGAAAATCTAATGCGTTGGAAATTGGAGGCCGGAAACTGCATGATTCCTGTATTTTTCGAAACTTACAAGATTGAGAGAACCCCAGAATGAAGTTCGGTGTTTGATGATTGTTCTCGCGTTTGGCAGAAACGGTTCATTTTTCTGCAGTGTATTTTTTAGCCTTTTCGACTCTTCCAATTGAGCAGTCTTGAGAACGACATTGTACGAAGCTTTCATCTCTGCAGTTTATGTTGCGGCATTCTCCTGTGAACCACATATTCACATTTTAAACATTTCAATAATCCATTTCAGCTCTTTGTCCTCGATGTTTCAGCGGCTGATGACACCGATGATGACACCGTTGCGATAATTGCTGCGGCGAGCACCAGTCAACCGGTTTTAGCGGCTTGGTTTGGTTTGGTTTTACCGACATGCATTCACCATCGAAATCCGCTTTTCCCCCATTCCCGCACGTCATTTGCGGAACACAACAGTCCTCGTTCCCGCAGAATATTTATGGTTGGATATTTGTGAACCCACTTCTTTTAAATTGAGGTTTAATGTCACCCACTTCATATCTGTGGTAGGATGCTATGCGCACATCGCTCGAGTGTACTTTGTGCTGCCACGAGACATTCGTTTCGTGGCTGTGTGGGCCTGGACTAGCGCTCTGTACCAAACGAACGATATTTATCAAATACATGTATCCGAAAGTGGCTCAATGCCGTCCCGGAATAGGTACGCCGGGACCATAACAAATGATGAATATTTGTTGGGACATCATTTCACGTAATAAATACATTTCACATCGATCTCGCTTGCAACCGCACTCGGGTTGGTTGTCTATTGCATGGGCTTCAGTTCGAAAATTCAATTTGAAAATTCATTTCTTCACTTGGCGACGCACATAATGAAATATGAAAATAACGCATGTGTCACAATGCTGCTCAGTGTTTTCATCGGAAGGGTTTCGTGAATGTGAAGATGAAGAAAAAGGATAAGAAGTGAACGCCTCCATCTGCCCACGAACCTTTTATCCGGAGACCAATGCCATATTGCAAGTGAGCCAAGTCAAGAGCGGGTATGCGATATCGTTCGGTTAATGAAGGTACCTTCGGCTCAAGTACCTGCTACACGACCAGAATGAAAGTGACAAGCAAAAACGTCAGCCAACTACACCACGTGCAACAAATACAAATTTTGCGAGAAGAAGAAAGAAAGCAAAAAATTCGGGTTAATTAGGAAAAGTTTTCTGCTTCCTCTCACTGCAAAGTAATGCGAGTCGCCTAACGAAAACACGAACGAAAGACGACGACAACGACAACGGTGAAGATGATGACGACGAGAACGACAACAACAATGTCGAAGGGAAAGACCGACGAGGCAACAAATTGCAGCGAACAATTTATACGGATGAAGAGGATTTGAGGCTCACAAGTGCATATTATAATGTTTTTGAAAATGGCTTATGAGCATTTTTTTAACACTCGTTTTTATTAGAACATTTCCCGTTAGCCATCGGTGTTGTGCGGCCATGAGGTCATGAGGCTCGTAGAACGGCGACGCTATATTTTCCTTTCGTTCTTCCAGTTTTTGCGAGTAGAAAGCCTTTGGTACTCCGAAAATGAATTAAGATATTTTGAACGCGCACAGGCGCCCCTTGGAAAATGTTCAGACAGTTTTCTAATAAAATTTCATTCCTGGCTTGCTAGTCGGCGTGTGTGTGGACGTGTGTGTCTTGCAAGGCACATGTGCCCGAGGACGTTGATGATGAGAAATACAACTATGAAATGCATGTACGACTCTGATAATGATTTCAGAAGGAAAAAAAAGAAAAGCTAGCGACCTCACTGGCAAGGCGATGTTTGCAGAAACGAGAGCAAACGAAGCGGATTTATTGTGTGCAACCAGTTCGGGTTGATTTTTTCACATGTAGTTGATTCGAAATCCCCAACTGGGCTCAGGCCTGTGCACACACGACATTAGCGAATTTTCGGAATGGCTTCCACATAACCAAACACTGGAGAAGCAGACGGTGGATACCGAACTGATTCGGCTGCTGCAGCCAATCCAGCGAAGCAAAGCAATATTGTATATGTAATTTGCATGAGAGATGCATGAAAGATGCATAAGAGGAACTACACATTAGTGAGAGACGTGTGTGTGTGTGTGTTTACCATGGCATTCGGTTGTAGTGTGCATTCATAAGTAGCATAAAAGGTAAAATAAATTAACGGTAAGCACACCGGGAAAACAAAAATTAATTAGAAAAGCACGAGAGCGGACGAGCCGGGCGCGAAGAGAGCGTACGACGACGAGTCAAAAGAGAAATGGATTTCCATAGGTAAATTACGGAAAACGTTCAGTTGCTTGGCAACCTCCAGCTACCCGAACCCGTAACAATGTAACAGCGGTGCAGTGCTGATGCAATGGAAAACATCGAAAGAAAATCGAATGACACCCACTGCCAAACGGAATCCAATGCCCGGCGCGAAAGAGTAAAATCATTTTTAAACGAAATTGTAATTTATAATTTCTGCTCGCTGCCACACGAACACAAGCAGCCGAAGGAAATCCGACACATCCACTTTGCATATTATTATTTATCCTCGAAGGACATGTCGAGATGTCATCACAAATGGTTTTGTTAGTTTTATTCCGAATAACAGCCTCGAATGAGACAAGCATCCATGACGACGGCACCTACACTGGCACCTGCGCCGGCACATGCACCGGAACCGGTCCCACTGTTGGGCGATAGCAAGCAAGCAGCATGAAGTTACAGGGTACCCAACGGAGCAAATAAGATAGCTGAACGAAACTGCGCTTATTGTTCTAATCGCGTCTGAATGACGTCGATCGTGCTTGATTTTTCAAATACCAGCATTTTTTGCCGAATCATCATAAATGACGGGATCAATTCACCGTGCAGTGATGCCTCCGCAAGCGTTTGAGAGCAGAAGCAATCATCTCGAAGATCTCGAGGCATTCCAAGCATTCCAAGGCGTCGTTTTGTGAACTCTGCCTTCGATGGTTTCGATGCAATTTCCTCAGCTGATGCTATACGAGAAGATTGATACCAACATTTTTGTGATTTCTCCATCAATTCTGCATGTATCGATTACGATTGGTGCCGCTCGCAAAAAAACGCAAGCCAAGCAATTCCAATTCCATGGCAGGAACCCTTATTTAATTTAAGTGTGATGAGTCCTGCACCGAAATGCATCCAAAAATCATAATTTATTTACCACTTTGCCTCTGTTTGCTTTGCCAGCGCACTGTATTGCTGTTAAGCTGTATTTGATATGATGAACATTTGCTTTTGTTTCATTTTGTATGGCGTTCGTTTTCTTTCGTTCTCCTTGAGTACTTTACGTGATCCCATTTTCATGCTCAAGGGCGGTCGATGAGTGCGGTGCTGAGTGTGTGCACTAAATCCATGATGCTCTATGGCTCGGATGATTTGGCTACGCAGTTGGTGAACGACGACGACCCCAACAACGACGCCATAAAATGCTTCAAAAATATTTTCGCTTCAACATTCATTACACATTGCACTTTCATTTCGGTATGCGTTCTACCTGCCATTCCGAGCATTGATGAATTCATTAATGTCGTTACAGTGCGCTCAGTGGATGCGGTCTCTGAGACCGACTCGTGAATATTCAATGGATGTTTCCGGAGCTTACGTGCCGAATGTACCAAATAGTGAAGAAAGAAAACATTTCTGAATGATATTGGTGAGCCTTCCAATCGTCGGACCGATTCTTAATTGAAAACTCATCCGAACATGAACTGCATTGGCCTCAGTTGACTTCGTTGAGCCCGTCCAAAGAGATTAGCACTCGTTTTCTGAACGTCTCGAGTTTTATGGCCCAGTCCGAAAAAGGACTGCTCGGCTTAAATTTCAGATCCAGTCGATTTTTATGACCGACAATTAACCATTAAGATGGAGGCAGCTCGATCGGGATGGGAAAAACCAGTCCTTAACGATGAAGTCGTCAAGCGACAAAGCCAAGCTTGCAAACGACTATAAGTGCGCCATCCATCATCGACTCCAGCCATTCTATAGCTGACCGTCAACAGACAAGTTTCAAAATGAACTCATCAAATATTTTTGTGTTCATGTTTTTCGTGAGCAGTTGCTTGGCTGAAGTTTTTTTCGAGGAAATGTCCACGAATGGAGTTTATTTCCATAAAATCGGTAGGTGTTTTGAACAGAATCTGATATAGTCCTCTCCAGGATCTGAAATATATTTTCATTTCTTTCTTCTCAGGTGATGCCCAAATGCAGAGAGTTGCTGGCGAATTTTTGGTGAAACTTTCGGAAAAAGATGTGATCGGGGAACCTTTCGGCAGGATAACGAAAAAATTGAAAGAAGCTGAAATTTTGATCGATGGAGCTCCGGAAGAGTCGCCGGCATCGAGCTTAGTGAGCATAATCAAAAGGCAACTGGAATATATCGGAAAAATTTGGGACGGTATGATGGACAAAGCGATGATCAAAGAAACTGATTTTGTGCCGGGAAAGCGCACTGTGCGACAATCAGTGATCGATGATATTCCACAAGACTCTTCGTTGAGCTTAAGCGAACAAGTCGATAGAACTGATGTTGTGATGAGAAAAATCAAGGAGGAACTGGCAAACTTGAAATATGATGCGAAAAATCTCGATAACCTCTCAACAGTTGCATCAAAATTGTATCTTGTTCGTTCTGATGTTGAAGATGTGAAACAACTTGTCGATCACCTCGCTGCGAGCCAGCTCTCCGGAACAGTGCGCGTCTTCCAGATCTTTCCAGACTTTGCCGATCTCAAGCAATATTTGATTGATCAAAATCAACTGACGGCGAAAGAGGCAATGGACGACGAACTGATGGGCGATTTGTTCTATCAGCCAGCTATGATTCATTTCAACGACAAACACATTCACATCTCGTTTCAACGCCAGGCAGTCGTGAGCGGAACTCTATACAAGGCGATCTCAACACCAACACCAACCAGAACATACGAGCACTTGATGGCCATCAAACCAACAGCGGAGTACTTCATGCGCCTCTCCCATGAGCTTGTGTTCATGTCGTCAGAAGACTATCAGAATTGCTATGGAGATGTCAATGAGCTAGTTTGCTCGGCGCCTGCACACAAGTACTTCGAGAAGGCTATGGAACAGAACTGCGAATGGAACATCCTTCGAGCAAACAACTCAGAGTTCTGTGAGACGCTTTCGTTTTCGAGTCCCTTCGAACTAGTGAGCATTGCTCCATTGGAGTTCTATTATTTTGCCATGGACGTTCTGGTGCGATTCGAGTGCGACTCTACATTCTGGTACAAAATGCTGATTGGAACAGGAAGAATCCGAATCGATGGTGGATGCTCAATCACGATCAACGAACATAAAATTATTTCGATGAAAGAAGTGGTTGGCGGATCGTTCTCGCTCAACGTAAGCCAATCGACTTTGGCTAGATTGAATTCATCTGATCCGCACCTGAAGGAAGAAGAGCTAGAGAAAAATGTGGCTGCATTGAAGAAGTTTTCCAAGCAAGTTGGAACCGAAATTGAGTACCGGTTGAACCGCGAGAAGACCATTGACCAGGAAATGCAAAAGTTAATGCAGAAATTGGACGATCTGAAGAGCGAGAACTCTGGACTTTCCGGGTTCGGCCACTTCCTCAATCAAATCGTAGATAACGTTTGCTCGTTCATAATGGATCAACTCCGGATGTTGTGGCTCGAATTAAAGAGCAGCCTTTTCGCAATTCTCGTCGGATTCTGCATTTTCTTGGCGCTTATCGTGTTGTGCGCAGTTAAGAAGTTCGTACTGTGAGGCTAGACAGATCCTCTTTAGGATCTAATGACCGTTTCGTGGTTGCTATCGTGCTCTCGGCCAGCGAATGGAACATGACGATGATTTGACGAAATTACATTCCTTTCAGAACCGTGAATATTTAATCCACAATTTTGTAACTAGTTTTAAGCACATTTTGTTCTCATCATGTTTTCAGCAAATTTTCAAAATCTGAGTACGATTTTGTTATTTTTCTGTCGAAATGAATAGTTGAATCGACTTCACTTTTTTTTTACTTTTCTTTTTATATTTTCAATATCAAATTTAAATTCCTTTCAATATGATTGCATCATGTTTTGCCTCATTTTGAATTTTTGGTTTCAAAGCAGTAGTAGTTGAATCGTTTAGCAATTGTTAATTTTAATATTTTTCAAAATCAATAAAAGTTATTTTTCCGATTTCAACCTAAGTTATTTTGCATTCCAAATGGATTATAATGCGATGTTATAATGGGGTATTGCATAAAAAATGACACTGGAAGTCCTTGCCCCATCAATGGCCCCCGTCAGCACCATCATCAAATGGAATGAAGAACAATAAACGAATCGATGATTATGATCGCATCGTGCGCTTGAGATGGCATCTCGGTGTGCATGCGCGCGCATAGCACACGGAACGCTGCAAAAAGGGAAATCTTTGAGCGAATCCAACAACAACAACAACATTGAATTTTTATCAACGACTGGCCAGCGATGTGATCATCATGAATTCAATCGTAAATTATGATGCACGCAAAATTTCATGCCATCAAGGCTCACTCGTTCACCGGCGTGTTTGAGTGCGCTCGAACCAATGAAAGTCCGCGAATCGTTCACGTTCGACCGAAAGCATATCGATTGCTTTTCAATTAGCCAGTAATGGGTCGACGGGTCTGTGCTGACGAGGGGGCACCATCATCGGTATTGTTCACGTGACGATTCAGGTCTATTGTTTACGCCAAACCGACGAATCCGTCATATTTTTCGAACGGTACATTTCGAAGGCTATTCAACCCCGCACCGAACGCGCCGAATGGTGCAATGTGCGCATCACCGGTGGTGACGATGCGTCTCACGAGAAGACGATGAGAATTTTCCAGCGGATTTGAAAAGAGGCAGGCGCCAAAACAAAAAAATGTGTGATAAAAATGTGAAATGTGTCTTTTTGAGCGACGCTAAGCGATGACTGTGGCGAGTGTCGTCATTCGATTGCCGGGGCAATTATGATTTCAGCCATTTCGAACATTGGTCATTCGCACATCCAATCCCGCGATGGCCGTATTGATAAGACAATCACCGCGTTTGAATGGCAACGATGCTCGTCGAAATCGGAATGCACGAAACGGAATGGGTCGCTCGGATGGGCATCCCTTCACGCCAAACCGAACGCCAAATGCGATGCGCGAGCGCAGCAAAATGTCATATCGTTTATGAAAATGTCTTCATTCGCGTCGGTTTGTGGCGAGACTGGGGCGCGCGCACGCTGCCGGCGCACCGGCAATGTGTTTTTCCTCTGCTTTTTCGGTGAACTTCCTGGAAGTCTTCCAGGACTTCCCGAAGAGTTGATAAGCGCTGTTACCCAATGCCGAATCTGCTGCTGGCACATTCATCTCCATTCTATAGATGTTTCCTCCTCCGTTTTCTTTTTTTTTTTTTTTTTTTTCATACTTTTATTCTCATCACCTCATTTGTTTGGATGATGTGGATGTATCAAGAGCACCGCTCTTATGACAGTCCCATTTGGATTTTACATATGTACATTTTGTGTATAATTTGAAGGTCTTGCCTCGACATACATGATTGAGTTTTTGATAACTAATCAATTGTGAGTGGCTGGCTGTCCTCTTGGGGATCTTTTTCTTCTTAGGGGAGAAAGTCTTCGACAATAAAACTCCCCCTGCACCAACCACCCCGTCCTGATTCACATGATGGGTTGATGAATGTGACCGTCGACCGAGGTCTAGGGTTTCTTTTCTCTCTTCTTCCTTTTGAACCTTTACGAGGATCAGATCCAGATTTGAATATGCAATGTCGACCAGCGACAGAATGAAGAACGAATAGTGGCCCATCTCCCGAGGTTCCGAATGAGTAAAAACAAAAAAAATAAATTCACTCAATCGCATGACCCTGCGATGCTGCCCCCTTCCCTCAACTTGATCAACAACGGTTAATAATCTTAGTGATTTTTAAAAGAATCCCGCTTGTTCATTCATCAATAGGATGAACGCTCAAGGCGGTTGCCGTTGAATGATGAGCCCAAGGACATCATTGCCCGGACCTCCAGTTATTTCTTCCATTCGTCCTTCAATTTCTCCAGTTCCTAGTTTAGAATTGATTCTAAACCTTCAAGATGTTCACATGCATTTCTTTACACATCTCCAGCTGCGTTTGTTCCGATGTTCTGCAACACGTTGTAGACAACGTTGTTGCCCCTGTGAGAATGATGATAATATATCAGCTGTTCTTCTTCGTTGAAAGCCGTCCCGGATTCATATGAATGAAGGATTTTGGCCGCTGATGGCATAGCTGCATTTTCATTCATGGCGTTTTGTAGTTGCTGGTCAAAGTGAGTCTTAATGAGCTCGTTATCGGAGTTTCTTGCCCGACTGAGGAAGCGCACTGCTGACATGAACGCTACGCGGTCTATCCGAGAGATTTCAACTGCATCATATAACTGACGATTATTGATGTAGTGATTATTCTCTGGTTTTCTGCCGTTTGTGATGTGGACCTTTCGGAGTATCTTGCGTTCCGTCATCCTCAAGTTTTCCATTTGGGCGGCAGAGACGTTCGACCAGCAACTGAATGCGTAAGTCATAGTCGGGCGGATGAGGGTTTTATACAGCGTCCGCTTGACTTCAAGTGCCAATGACTTTGTTCGAAATAGCCGATTGACCGTTTGAAATGCCATCATGCCCCTTTTAGCCATGAGTTGAGCATGTTGGCTGAAATCATGTCTTTCGTTGAAGTTTATGCCGAGATACTTGAATTGCTTTACTTCGGACACTCTGGTGTTTTCTATGACAACGGTTGCGCTTCTTGTGATTCGTCTCGTTCGATGAGATTGTTTTGCCTTGATTCCACTGATTTTCAACAGCTTCGATTTTTCCGGATTGATTCGGATTTTCCAGCGTTTACAGAACGCTTGCGTTTTGTTGGCAAACACCTCGAGGTTTTGAATTGCAGTTTGAGTGTCTTCAGCAAAGGCTAACAACAGCTGATCATCAGCGTATTGTATGCGCATCGTGTCTTGTGAGTCAGGTGCCGGCAAATCCGCAACGTAAATGTTATAGAGTACTGGGCTCAAAACTGCTCCTTGCGGTACTCCTGTACTGATTTTGTGCCAGTTTGATCGAGCTCCATTCAGGGTGACACTGATGTGCCTGTCCGACATGAAGCTGTATACCATCCTTGACGTGACAAAGTCGAAGCCGTGGTCATTCATTTTTTGGACAAGTCCTTCCCTCCACACTGCGTCGAAGGCTTTGTCAGTGTCCATTGACAGCGCGAAGAGCGTGCGATGGTTGTTGATGGCGTTGATAGCGATGGAGTTGAGAATGAACAGTGCATGCTCTGTCGACGACTGAGGTTGAAATCCAAACTGATCGTTCGGAATGATAGGATTGCTGATCAAATGATTGTCAATGCCCTTCTTCACAACTCGTTCCAGGATTTTTCCGATGTTCGACAGGAGGCTCACTGGCCTGTATGAAACGATCTTGGTCCTGTCCTTCTGGGGTTTTAGCAGAGGCATGATTGAAGCAAGCTTCCAGTAGGTTGGGAAGTACCCCCGGTTAATGCAATGGTTGAATAGCGTTGTGAGTTCTTTATAGAAGGCAGGTGGTAGCTTTCTTATCAGCCAGTTTGGGATGCCGTCGTGTCCTACCGATCTTTTGTTGTTAGTTCTCCTGACGAATTCCATGACGTCATTCGTTGAGGCAAAGATATTCGTGTTGTGCTTGATGTCATCGATTGATGCTGGTTGTGTCGGCGAGAATTTCACAATCGTATTGTGAAAATCGTTTTCTGCTCTGATTTTTTCGTTCAACGAGGTACTGAATTCCGAGTTTCCTCGTCGTTCTGCTTCGATGTGAACTTGTTTGTAGTGTTGGATGAATGCCTCGGCGCGATCTGCATCTGACGTTAGAACCGTCGTTCCGGTTGATATTGACGAGGCTACTTGAGAGCGTTTTTTGTATGCCGACATCATTTTAATGTTCCCGAATAATGATGCTCCATTTGTGGTCTCAGAGCATTTTCGTCGGAAGCTTTCTGCCCTGCACCTTGCTACGTTTCTGTTGACTAGCGTTGTGAGGCGGTTGATCAGCGTCCTGACTGGTATTGCGATGGATGAATCAATGTTTTCCGAATGAATGCGTTTGTTTAGTCTCGTTAAGATCTTTCTCTGCTTTCGCCTTTCCTGTATGACCTTGCGAGCTTGGTCATCTAGGAATACATACG
The DNA here is from genome assembly GCA_027564135.1 of Lestremia cinerea. Classification (NCBI taxonomy): domain Eukaryota; kingdom Metazoa; phylum Arthropoda; class Insecta; order Diptera; family Cecidomyiidae; genus Lestremia; species Lestremia cinerea. Next base: position 17,547 of record JANSTV010069828.1, read on the forward strand.
ACGTTCCTTTTTGCATCCTTCTTGGAACATTGCGTTCGATGGCATCAGTCAAGGCGAGCGTTAGTGCCTGAATGTACTCATCGATTCCCTCGGTTGAGATGCAATGGTCTTGAGGTACTGGATTCTCTCGTATCCATCTGAGGACTTCAAAGCGTATTCGGTCGACGTTTGCTTTTGACCAGTCCAAGAAGTGATCACCTGATTCCGAAATCGTACGAGCGGTCAGGGCTATTGTCATGACCAAACAGTCATGATCCGATTCATATGGCAGAGATGGCAAAAGTGAACTCCCAATGATGCGAACGTTTTGGTCAATCAAGAAAAGATCGAGGTATGATGCTGCATGCTGCGTGATTCTTGATGGAAACCGTGATCGGAGGATTTTCATATTCATGAGTTCAACCGCGTCAATGAGCTTTCTGCCCTCAGCATTGGTTGATTTGCACGCCCATCGTTCGTGGTGCGCGTTGAAGTCGCCTCCTACGATCAGTCTTGATGATACCGCCCGTGCCTCGCTCATTAAATCCACTAGCTCTTTCTGAACCAGTGCTTTACGATGAGATCGATATATGCAGAGGAAAGCGATTTTGGTCCCATTGCTGAGGTGTAGTACTACCCCCGAGTGTTCGAACGATGTGATGTTCAATTTCGTGACAATGTTTTCCTGCTTGAACGTGCTTTTCAGAGCTATGGCTGTGCCGCCTCCGCTCGAGTCTTCCCTGTCACTTCTATATATGTTGTATCCAGTTAGCCTGACATTGTGATTTTCATTGAGCCAGGTTTCAGTGACCATCATAACGTCTGGTTTGTACTTGGCCAGGTGGTTGCTGAATTCCATCCTTCGTGCATCTTCAGCTATTGATCTTGCGTTCAATAGGTGAATAATCAGGTTTGGGTTCACTGATTCGTGACCGATTGTCGTCAGGCGAGTTTGGTCCGACATCTCCTTCTTAACTCTGGAGCGGCCGAACGAAAAAATGTTGAATGTATCCTTGTCGGTACTTTTCGGCTGCCTGATTGGTGGTTGGACAGGTGCCGCAAAGTTCACGAACGTTGACGTCGATGATTGATCTGGGGACGTTTGTGAGAAATAACCCGCCTTTCGGCCAATGATGCGCCTCCCGAGTGATTCCGGTGCCAATTGGGGGTGGCCATATCCGGTGGGTGAAGCTGTTCCTCGTGACAAGTTTAGAGATGGTGGCTGCTTAGCTGAGGACTGCTCTTGTCGATGCGATGGAACTGCCGCTGAGGTTGTTGCCCTTGGACCGAGGCCACCGGGGATCTTTCGTGGTATATTCGTCGACACTGCTGTCTGTTGGCCGAGGCCGTCCAGAACTGTTTGGTCAATACCTACTCGCGACAGTGTCTTTTGACCGAAGCCTTCAAGATTCTCCTGGTCATTCGTTTTCACGGGTGACGTGACGTTGCACGTTACTGATGGATCGGCTTCCGGTGAGTATCGTTTTGCCCCATTGTCCACTGAGCCGCCGGTCATACTTGATGTCGAACGACTGGCACGAGGCGATCCGGACGAGTGACGATCAGGAACGAGGAGACCGATTCCCGGAGACAAGTTTATAGCTGTGTTCAGGTTAGCTGATTGCGCCTCAAGACTCCGAGAATCTGTCCCAAGTGTTGATGCGTCCGGATTGGTGAGATAACCAATTGCCGGGCGAGCTGAACTCTGCGCAGTGAGTGCCCATGGGCCGAGGCCGTCCGGGATCTTTTTCGTTATATTTATTCGTTTGATTGCCTCTGGGCCTAGGCCACCAAGGTTCTTTTGTTTTGTGACTTGTCTTTGTTTTGCCCTTTGGCCTAAGCCCTCAGAGTTCTTTTGATTTTCATGGCCCGACCGCTCAAGACCTTCATTTTTGTTTTTACTCAAAAACGGAAACTGCGAGTGTAGATTCAAGGGCGGGCCCCAAACGGAGATCGAGGTCGATGACAAGTTTGCTGTTTGCTGCTTTGCTGAAATCTCCCCTTGTCGTTGCGACCCTTTGTTGGGCGAGTTTCCCCCGTTGAAGTTGGTTTCTTTCTTTAATTCAGACATTGGAGTTGAACGAGAACATAAACGTGAAGAGTGCACCCGATTGATCTTCCGGAGCCAACTGGTTGTAGACCGTTCTGAATTGTTTGCACCGCTGTATCATGTGTGCCATGTCTATTCCGAAATGCTTGATGCTTTCAGCGTTGAAGAAAGCAAAGTCATTTGAGTCAGCTGTGTCCAGCCCAGCGGCCTGCGAGTCAGACCTCCAGGGGGGACGGGCATGATTGCTCTTTTCTGACGGTCCTGAATTCTTATTCGCATTTCCACCTCCTGCTGCTCCCCTCGGTCCTGCAGCCGCCTCGGAGTATGATAGTGAGTTCGTCACCGAGATCGATGGTGGCGCTCTTTCCGGTTGACCGCTTGCTTTATTCTTCGTCATGTTTTGTATGAACTTCAGCCTCGATTTGCATTGGAGAAAAGAAGCTGCATGTTCTCCTCCGCAATTGGCGCATTTCAGGAGGTTTGCGGGCGTCTTACCAGCGTATTCGTCAAGGTGACATTTGCCAGGGCCGTGAGCCGCTGAGCACTTGACGCAGCGATACATTCGTGAGCAGTTAGATGACAAGTGCCCGAATTGTTGGCAATTTCGGCATTGCACCGTCACGTTTTGCATTGGTTTTTTAGGCTCAACGACCACCTTCATTGCCAGTAAGTGTTTGAGGGCACACATTTCCTCTGTGCTTGAGTCTGGCGATACATAAACCATAAAGCTCGCTGTGTCTGAGCGCGCCCTACGCTTGGTTGGCATAAGCGAAACCGACTCAACCGTAACGGACGTGAAGGGTGTATGCTGTAGAGCTTCAAGAACATCGTGAACGGTGAAAGAGGATGCAAGCTTCTTGATTATGAATCCTTTCATTCGACGGTTCTTTGGCGTTTCTGAGTGAAATTCGTATCCTTCGGCTTCAAGATAGTTCGTCGTTATACTCCTCATTTCCTCTGATTTGAACATTATTTTTGTTGTCGAACCACGTCCTTGAACAAGTTGAAACTTGCCAATGTGCTGATTCATGCGCGTGGTGAATTCCTTCGCTTGCATGTTCGTCACGAATAGTGACGAGATTGCGGGTGTCCGAGGTTGGGCATTCGCATTGTCCTGCGAACGAGATTGGTTAATTGGTGCCGGATCATGTAAGGACTCACCCTGTGCGTTTTGAGCGTTTGCGGATGTTTCCCGTCTTCCTCTGTTCATGATGCGTTGAGCCTTTCTCGGTTCTACGGACCGGGTTACTGGTTGCGGAGGGTCAATTTGCGACCGTGAGCCCATTGTCTGTTGGACTGGGAATTCCAGCTCCTGAACTCTGCCGTCAACTTTTCTGGCTCGTTTGTTCGACTGTGCCTTTGGCAGTCGTCCGTTGCCGCTACTGTCCAGAGCTTCGAACGTGTTGCTCGTATGTATTCGAGCACCTTCTTTCCTGTTGTTTCTCACCAGTTGTAGCTCTTGTTGTTGAAGCAATTGACCTTGAGTGAGGTCGGGAGCGGCCAGGGCACTAAGCTTTCGATATCCTTTGCCTTTGCTGCTTTTCTTGATCCATGCATTAGTTGATGTTGCTGACTGTTGCTGATCCGCGGTGCCAGGAATGGCAACAAAAAGCGAGTTCTTCCTTCCCAGAGGTGGGCGCAATCGCATCACCTCCGCATGATTTGCCGCCTGCTGTGACGTGGGTGGCGTAGCTTCTTGATCAGAAGAGCGAGCCCTCGCCGCTGCCGCTGCCGCTGCCTCCCCCGCCTTATGTTCGACGTGTTTGGCCTGTTGCGTTATCCAAAGCCTACGTTGTTGTTCAATTTGTTTAGCCATTCGAGGGGCAAGCGACAGATCATTGCCGCAGCCTGAGATGCTGTTTCGTTTCTGAGCGATGCTGGATGAAGTGGCGTGCGCGATGGTTGGCGGACGAGTTGTCAGAGCCAATTCGCCATTTCTCGTCTTTTTCAGATCTGGAGAAGTGCAGCCCGGCGATGTCGATATTGCCGTGGGCGACAATTGAGCCGCCGTTCTTTTTCCCCCGATTCTGACATTGGTCACATCGAAGGTGAATACAGAATGGTCTTTATTTGAATTGTAGCCAAATGTGTGCAGTGTTGAACCTTCCTGCTCCATTTCGACTTCTTCCGCGACTTGCCGTTCACCGACCGACTCTGTTTCCAGTGAGCTAGAAGCTGTTTCGTTGTTACCAACAACGTTTCTCGGTCCTTCTTGTGAGCCGGTGGTCAGTAATGAATTCATGTTTGCGTTTTCTACAAAGGCATTATGTTCCAGAGCCGAAAACGGATTTTCGTCTTTGGATGTGAGCGAATTGATTGAAAATTCCTGTTGCTGAGCTGTCAATTCCTTATTCGTTTCAACGTTATGCGGATTTCCCGCTAGTGTTTCATCATTGCCCTGCGCAAATTCGTTGCTGAAATTGCCGCAATTGCCATTGGAGCGAGCAGCTTCTTCTAGATGTGCGCTGTCAAGTGTCATTGATGGTTGGTGTGAGAGAGACAAGTTGACACCCGCATCGCATTGCGGTGATCTCGTCAACTGCGATCGAGTAGCGGCTGCCTGTTGCTTCGCAGCAATTTTGTTTTGCTCCGCCATTTTCATAGATTGTTCGAGTGCTTTCCTCATTTCTGCTGCAATTTGGCTTTTCGTTATCTCCGTCGCAACGGTAGTTTCGTGAAAAATGGGGCCCGATGAGGAAAATGAGACTCCGAATTGGCCCGTGTCTGTGTTCTTGGTCGTCGCGTTAGCGGACATGGATCCGGCATAACCCGAGAATTGTGATTGGTTACTTGCCGATAGTGATGATTGTTTCAGTATTGCGTTCACTGTGGCTTTTGCCGCTGGAGTCACGGCCGTAGTACCCGGTGGCGGTGGGGCCCTGAACAATGGATTTGAAGCACTTACTGCGGCGTTTCTCCGTGCGCGCAGTTCTCTTTTCTGTTGTGAGTTCAACTTAGCGTCTTTTGTCGCGTCATCAATATTCATGTCGTCCATTTTCACTGTTCACAATAGGTCGCTGTTCCGTAGAGCGAGCGCCATTTTTCTTGCACTCGTCGGCTTGCCGACCACCCGAGAAGCTAATGAAAAGTCGCGGTTGCTCCCCTTGGGGGCACACTGGCGCTCGATTCACGCTTTTTCACTTCTTTACTTATTTCGTATTTTTATCTTAACAAAAATCCGTCAGATTAATCACTTTAATCAAATTTATTTTTAAATTTCGCGCGGAGCTAAATTTTTTGCGTCCATGCTGACTGACTGTCGGCCATCATGTCATCATGTCATGGAGATCTATTACCTGTTCCGCGCAACACCAGTCCCCACGGG
>JANSTV010069829.1:0-10824 GCA_027564135.1 Lestremia cinerea
AACAATCCCGACAGAATCTTTATTTTGAATGGATTTCATATGCAACAGCATAACAACATAAAAAATCTAGAAAAAATCTCGTTTGTAAAAGAACAAAAAAAAAATATCGTATAAATGTTTCAGCAAATAACAAAACTGTGGTATTGGTAAATCCTCGGAGAAATAAAAAAAGAACTTGTTTGAAAAAATTAAATAATCTTTTTTAAATAAAAATCAATAAAAAAAATCGATTTCATAACGAATTTCCTAAACGATTTCTGTACATCGACTAAGCTGTGCCATCTCACACGGGCACCCCGAATGGTCGAAATGATCACCTCCGCGTGGCGAGGAGGCATCAGACCGGGCTCATTTCTTCGGTTCGTTGAGTTTCTCTTTGACTTTGCGAAGCAATGCCTCAAACGAATCGTCTTCATCGTCGATTCGATTCGGGTTGTTGATGCCATAAAACTTGTCAGTATTGTCTGAAACGGAGGCATCGTTAGTTTGCGAACGAGTGAAATACGCAGAGAAGTCATCCGCTTACCCAAGTCCAGATATTTCTCCTTGCAGAAAGCACGACGTCCACCGAAACTGATGTCGTAATGGTTAATATCTGGGTTCTTCCCACCGCAGTCAATGGCCTTGAAAGCCTCACACGGCCGTTCAAACGTCACAAAGCCGTATTTCATTCTGTCAAATCGATTCGTGTGAGTTAAACTCGAAATGCGTCGAAAGAAACTCGCAACTCACCCGGTGTCCTTGAAGTGCAAGGAGATGTTCTTGATGGTTCCGTACATCGCGAATTTCCGCCGAAGATCCTCCTTCGTGGTTTCTTGTTCGATGCGTCCCACATAGACGATGCGTCTCTCTTCTGCAAATAACCGAACCGGGATTAGTATGTTTGAACCGAATTGGGCGTTAACGTGTTCCGTTTGACAACTAACCTGGTGATTCGGAGCGTTTCTTCTGGAAATTTCGCGTCCGTGATCGACTCCTCCGTTGGAGATTGGCACGTGGACGACGATCTAGTGGATCGTCGATGAAATATGACTTGGATGAACTGCCCCCGTAGCTATTGAGCGTGCGTGAGGATGAAGATGAAGTCGACGAGGAGTAAGATGTTGAAGATGACGAGGAGCCCGCTGAGGACGTTGATGAATTGCTTGTCTGGCTGAGTGATCGACTGATGGTGCGATGACGATTTGAATTGCGATTTGACCGTGGTCGGCCACTTCCATTCGAGTGAGTTCGGAAACGTTGACTATTCCCGATGCTGTCAATCCGTGGCCTTTGAATCGGTCCGAAATGATCATCGCTGTAGTACGATGATTCCGACAGGTTGCTGCGCAATTTGTAATGTCGCTCCTTGCTTTTTCGGCGAATTTTCTGGAATTTTAGCGGTTTATCGTCGTTGTAGCCACTCTTGTATCCGCTACTACCGCGGCTGTTGTTCCGCGATAGACTACGTTCACTGCTGGCGGGCTGTTTGCTCACCTTTGGGATCGGTGCGAGTTTTGTAAGCAACGGAAACTGGAAATAGTGGTCCGTCTGGGTGGATACATGCGTCGTCGCCTGACGTATCCGATCCTTCCGCAAATGCATGATGATCTTGTTTTCCCCATGCTCGTAGTCATCGTCCTCGTCATTGATTTCACCCTCTTCAGCATCGGCCGACTTTACTTTTGTTTTTTTCACCGCATTCGTCGGTGTATTGGTCATTCGACTCGATATCTCAGTGGTGGTCCTCTTCAAGATGACGTCCTGAATGCTCGATATCAGCGAATTGCTAGATATTTTCGTGAATTCCACCGAGGAGTTGACCTTCTCGATGGTGTCTTGAATGTTAGAGAGCAAAGCGGTCGACTTAATTGTTGCCGCTGGAGCGGCGTCTGGAGTGACCTTGTGCAAAGCTTCCGGAATCGAAATATCCGTATTGCAGCCCATCGACACGATGATGATCTCTTCGTACATTGAATTCTCAAAGCCGATTTGCATATCGTCCAAATTGCAGTTTTCTTCTTTTATTTTCACTTCTGAACTGGTTTCTGTGGCAGTTGTGGTGCTCGCGTCTGACATAAATTTGCCATCCACGTCCATTCGTCCGCCATTGGACGATGTCGAATCACAGATTTTCATCGTTTTTCGCTTCAAATATTCCTGAATGTTCAAACGCTTTTTGGCCGTTTTTTGCGATTGACGTTCACTTTGAGTCATCGAACCGGTGGATTCTTCAGTTTTTATTTCGTTCAGCGAATCGTTGCTGTTTTCATTCAGAACCACCTTCTCCTCACCATTCGATTGCTTCTCTTTCTCGCCTTCCGCCGTTGCGTCTGCTTGATTTTCCATCTCTTCTATCGGAGTCTTCTTCAAATTTTTCGGTTCCAGTTTCACTTCCTTCGCAAGCTCGTCACTTGACTTGATTACTACCGCTCCTGTCTGGCATCCCTCGGCTGTTGGTTGCTGCTGATGGTTCTCCTTCTCGATTCCATTCTGCTGCACCGGCATCCCCTTTCCCTTGCCCTTCTGCGTCAGCGCCTTCCGATTAATTATACTAAAATTGTTCTTTTGATCTTTGAACGGTTGCGGTGCCATTGCGGTAGCATCAATCGAATCGAGATAGTTAGATTTACTAATTTTAGTATCACATTGAATGGAGGTAGATAACGGTTCAGCTTTGCGTTTGGCATCCACCGTAATGCAAATGGATTTTTTCGATGGAACTTTAACGGTTTGCTTTATCGGCAGCGGCTTGACCTGCTTGTTGGTTCCCATCAAAGCTATGGCGAATTCGTCAATGCGCCTTTCCTTCTCAGAGTTCTTTTGACTGGACTTCGACAACGGTTGAACAGTGGACGTTTCAATTTTCGAATTACTTTCACATTTTTTCCGATTGTCGACCACATCACAATCACTGTCACTGCTACTACTGCTGCTACTGCTACTACTGCTGCTGCTGTCACTATCACTGTCATGATCGCTATCACTGTTCCCGGAGCCCTTTCCAGTTGACTTGAGGTCACCCTGTTCATTATCACTCCGGTCGCTTGCCGAAGAATCAGAGCGATTATAGTACTTGGCCGTAATTGCGATGTCCTTTCCGCGACCCAAGCCGATTTTCTTCGTTGGCGCCGCTGGGACAGTCTTCTTTTGCTGGGCATTCGCCACATTCTGCATTTGCTTCTTCATCAATCGGGTCGATTTACTATTTCCCGAAAGCATTTGTTGCTTCAGCATTTTCCTCAATCCATTTCCGTTCGGCGGAAGTGGCTGCGATTGTAAGGAATCGCTGGTTGGCGAAGTGACCTAGAAATGAAATAAAACAAATAAGAAATCGGACAAATTTTTCGAGTCTCCTCACCACTCACCTTATTCTTGGCGCCCTTCAACGCTTTGGTGACCGTCGGAGCAGGAACGAGAGCTTCGATTTTCGCCTTTCGCGTCTCAACCGCTTGTTTTCTACCATCCGGATTCCACGTTGGATCCTTAACATCCTCAAACCCATTCTGTTTTTTGACTTTCTTGGCATTTTTCTGCTCAGTTCCCTCGAAGATGTCCTCCACATCGATATGCATCTCGGATTCCGAGTCATCGCTGCTATCATCGATGATAGCCTTCGAAAGGAACGTACGTTTTCGTTTATTACCCTTCTCTTCCGGTTTGCTCGCCTTTGAGACTGGCTCAACTGGCGTCTTTCGAACAAACGACGGTGGCATTGGTTTGCCCAGTGGCTTCGGTTTCGATGGCAAACTGAATATCGATGGTGCCGATGGCAATTTGAAATCTTTCATCAAATAACCCAATGCATGCATTTTAATTGGCGATTTTTTGAGTGGAGTTAATTTAATTGGCGTGCGTCGTGGTGCCGGCGGTGGAGACAGCAAATGGATCGGTGTGGAGTTTGCGTCGCCAACGATGTAGCTGGCCAAATCGAAGTTACCCAATTCAGCTTTGTCGGCTGTGAAAAGGATGTCTTCTTCATGGTGTTCGATGAGAAAATTGTCATCTTCAACGCAGAGGTCATCGATATTGATGCTAGTTATGTCAAATGCCTCATCAGGTTCTGGTTTTCTCATTGGCGATAATTCACTCACAACATTCACCAATTCATGCTGAAGCGAATTCACTGAAACGAAATGACATTTTTGAAACTCGATCCTTTTGGAGATTCTCTAGAAGGGATTGCTTACGATGGCCGCCATAGTCTTGAAACTCCATCGAAGCCTCCTCTTGGATCGCATCTGGTTCGTCTTCATCTTCGTCAGCCTCTTCGTTGCTGTCCTCGCTATTCTCTGATGAATAATAGCAATTGGGATCGACCGTTATTATTTCAATGCCCGGCATCAAGTTTTGAATATGATAAACCTAGAAAGGGACAACGATATGAGATGGGTATAATGAGCGAAAGGGGACATGGGAGATTGGCGAGCGAGGACTTACATCGATATTTCGAAATTGGTTATTTTCATAATGTTCATTCAAATGGTCGCTATCGACCACGCTTAAGCTACTATCTAAATTAAAGTTTTCGGTTCTTGAAGAGCTTGTTTGCATTGTTTGTAACAGTCTGTTGGAAACGGTACGGGGGTTAATTTTCATGTTCAGTCGGCTTTTTCCGGCGTTTGGGCAAAATCTTGGGCGAAAACTTACTCAGAATGTTCAGTGGTGATGCCTGAAGTATTGTATATCCGGTCCTCGAACTGGATACTGTTCCGGAAAGTCATATCGATGGTGCTTGAGTCCATTTCAAACGAATTTCCTGAAATAAAAATGATGAAACATCACTTTAGATGGCACTGCTGTTATCGAACAAAGAAAACGGCCGATCCACCATTGGAGATAAACACGTGTGACCGACTTTGAGATAGCGAAAAACAGAAAAAAGCGTTTTCTTTCAATCGCAAAATTTGCACCAACAAAAACAAAAACAACAAACACCATTGGCTCGATTGTTCGGTCAACGAACGGAATATCCTTCCGAAATGATCCGCATTCTAATATTAACTGAATTTATTTCAACAAAAGTTACATCGCCAAACCACATTGTTGCTATTCATAACATTCTCATGGCATACCAGAATGGATGTGTTCACAAGAATTTATACGCACGCAGAAGCATGGTCGCACCAATACGCGTACACAGTCGCACACGCACACACGCACACAATGTCGATGATGTTATTTACAAATATCACATGCGTCAAAGAACAGTTGAATTGCCATCACGATAAATCACCGAAAACCATGTGGGCACCATGCACACCGAACAGGACAATGAAAATCCGCAATTTCTCTCTTTTCGATCGACTGGATGAAAATTTCGAACTGAACCATTCTCCGAGAATATCAAACAAAAACAGCTGATCTCATTTTATTTTCGTGACGTAGCTGAGCTAACTGCGAATTCGATGATGATGGCAATCGTCGTGGCCAACGAAAAGCGAGAAAAAAAACGAATGAAAAAAAGAGGAAAGAAATGTGCTCAACCGGATTTTTCCACTGAAAACACATTGTGCATGACAATCACATTGTTCGAGGAGTGGACTATTCGCTTTTTTTTGCCCCAGAACGGGCATGCGATAGACGATTTATTGAATATCTCACCTTGGCTGGTTATCAGGACCACACACTGAACACATTTGATTTGACGAAATGAAATGTGTTCGATGCGACAATCACAGTATCACATTGTCGCCTCTGCAACAAAACAAAAATACAGCTTTTGTTGTTTCAGCACACGAGCCGCAGCACACTTCTTCTTTACTTTGAGCTTGAATTGATTCCGCCACACGACACTTTATTCCGCAATAGATTCGTTTCGATTGCGATTCAAACGTAATTCACAAGAAAACTCACTGTTCCGCCCTTTCGTTAATTTATTTTTGTTTTTTTCCTTCTAATTTAGGACGAGCGAAACCGTTTCACATGTGCAAAGCAACCAAGTTGTAGGTTAAGACATGCATGCGGGTGCCAAATGCAGGTGATAGCGATTCGGCAATGTGCGATTCTCCCCTTCGATGACATTCCGAATCAAGCATGTCTCTGTAGAAGTATTGCCACTTATGAGCCTGCTGGCCATCGCTCGACAGATGGCATGACTGCAGCATGGTTTACAGTTTATCATTGGCTCGTTCAATCCCCGCAATATTCAAACAGTCGATTTTGTTGTTGTTGGATTTATTCATGCATATTTTTGAAAATTGAATTTGATTATCTAAAATGACCAGTTGGATTCGTAGCCGTCAAAGTCTGAGTCCGAGTCAATGTGGCCACCGTAATCTGAATCGGATTCATCGAAAATATCGTGCAGGTTATTTTCATCGTCATCGAACCGGGGTGGTGCTTTCTTCTCTGTTTTTTTGGTGATGAGACGGACGCGTTTCTGGATTTCCTGTCGCTGAGCCATCTGGAAAGGGTTGAACAAATTGAGGTCGATTCGGGAGATCACCACGATATGTCATACCTGTGGCACGTCGACACCCACAACTTCCTGATCTGCAATCAGCGTCAGAGCAGCCGAATCGAATTCCCTCAGATGGCAAGCGGCAGTAATCGCTTCAAATACCTCCATTTTCAGGAGGAAATGAGTGTTGCAAATGTTGAGCGACTTGAGTCTAGTCGCCATTTGCACAAACTTCACAACGTCTTCACCTCGCAGAACACAGTTCGATAATTGAAACTTGTCCAATTGTCTCAGACTTGCTGCAAACGCCAACAATTGGTTGGCATGAATTTTGAGATCCTTCGCTCCTTTGATGAATGTCATGTTCAAAGTCTTGAGCTGCGTCATGCTAGATAAAATCTTAAGTATCTTCTCTGCTTCAGCGGAATCCAATCCATCCAACGTGCAAATCGTTAGGTGCTTCAATCCCACGAGCTTCTCCACACTCGACTGTTTGATCGAACCACATTGGCTGAGACTGAATTTCTCCAAATTGTTCATTCTTGCGATGAACTCAGCGATTCCACCGAATCGATGAATTGATGAGTCAACGATTTTCAATCGTTTCAATCGAGACATTTTCGAAATGTCATCCAGAAATCTGACATCGGTTTTGGCAATCGATAGATTCTCAATGCTTTGCCATAAATCACAGCCTCGTAAATTGAATTGCCCGGTGAGCTTCAATTTCACCAATTTCGGACACAAATCACCGATATTCAAATTATACTCGAGCATTCCGCGATTGATGTTAATCTTAAGTACTTGCAATTCAGGCAGTAAATGTTGAATGGGCGTTAGATTCGTTGGCCGAAGATCGATAATGTTCTTCAGTGACAGCTTTCTCAATTGATTTCCAGTGTATTGGCCGATTTTGAAGAGAAGCCTTGGATCAACTCTGAACGGTGAGCATTCATTTTCGCAGTAGGTAACTCTTAGGTCGATCACCTCTTGCCCAAAGCAGCGAAGAATCTCTCGCGTTTTCATCAAAGTCACCCTTTCTCCCGAATCATTGGTGGCCACACGGAGCTCAATCGTTTTGTGACTGTTGAACATCCCATGCGCAATGTCACGATAACGTTGACACACCTGTGACACCTGACTCAGTTCGTACAAGTCCAAATACGAGAAAATCTTCTCGAAACAGTCGTTGTTCAATATGACATTGATCAGATCACTGCCCTCACTCGATTCCAAGCGGCATACACCGTAATCTGGTTGATGCCAACTGTCTGCTGGCCCTGCAGATAACGGCACAATATGGTGTCGAACTCCATTGCAACAGCACAGCATGCAACAGTATGTGGCTCGTTGAGGATTGGTGAAGGTTATATGGGCGTATGAGTCATGTTCATCGTTCCAAATTTCGACAGTTTCGATGTCTGTCTCTCCGAAAATGCTTCTCACTTCTGATTCGGTGACCTTGAGAAAAATAAACGACTCTGTTGAACTCGGAAGAGCTGGTCTAGTCTAGAATAGCATTTGAAAAGTTACCTTCTGACTTCCACACGAGACGTACAAGGTACGAACAAGCACTGCATCAGCGGTGTACATAGCCAAATCATCAGAGTTCAGGGTGCACGGACGAATCCAGCTCCGGAATCTTCGCAATTCTTCTGGATTCTCTCGAATATACTCCACACCATTGGCCTCCAGGTTAGCCACGAACCAAGCAAATCGATCAGACATTTCTCGAGTTGATCGACAGCAAACTTATCAAACCTTTTGTAGAGTCCGAATGGCTTATCGATTTTCAGAAGAGCTTTCCAGTTCTTTATGTAAATATAAACAGAAATTGCACAGAAATGTATTCATAAACAATAACAATGGCCCTCGACTGGCTCTGACAGTCGTCTTGTCAATTTGCGTAGATGCCGTTCATTCGGTGAACGTGTCAACAGGTTGGCTCTTCAGTATTGAACTCAATTTATTTTTTATTTTTTCAAATTATTTCAAGGGTGAACACTAGCTGGCGATATTGAGCTCGGAATAGCCTGAACACCACCCCAAAGTCGAGATGACAATGAGCCGCTTCATTGTTCTCCCGACATTCCCTGTCATGGCCTTGTGAACGCACCCTCTTCGATAATCATTTTGACAGTTGTTCTGTCAAACAAAGCCATCTGCGAAAGGACTTCGTGTCACAACGATAAACTCTGTTGAAATAGATTGATCGCAAGTGAATTCATCGAAATGGAATCATTACGAAAGGAGGAAGTAATTCAGGCCGTTTTGGTAGCCGATTCGTACAACAATAACTTTGCTCCGATTGCGAACGAAGGCAATCCGGTGAGAATGAGAGTGGTGCTTGTGTGGAACGACTCATAACCTGATTGTTTTGTGCAATTTACAGAGCCTCTTACCGTTGGTCAACACGCCGATGATAGATTACGCCTTGGAAGCGTTGAACAAATCAAAAGTGGAGGAAGTCTTCCTTTTTTGCACGAACGCCGTCGAGGACATCAAATCCCACATCAAGTAGGACCCCACCAGCTCGAGTACGACTGGAAAACTCACTTTCATTTCGATTTTACAGCAAACGCATTCAGGAGAAATGCTCATGGTCGATTCAAATGACGGTGCAAATTGTTGGCTCCGAAGGATGTTACTGTTTGGGCGATGCATTGCGTGACCTTTACGCGAAGAGTTTGATTCGTGGAGACTTCATTCTGTTGGGCACAGACACCATCACCAATGCGGATTTGTTCAGCGTTCTGCAGGCGCACAAGTAAGTTGTCTCGTTGTTGGGATATTGTTGGGATATTCTGGGCGTTGCTAATGAGCATTCTCCTCCAGGAAACAGTGCAAATTCGACCAGGGCACAGCAATGACGGTGATTTACAAGAAAGCCGCGCCCGGAATATGCACCGGTGAACAAATGATTATTGTGAATGACGCCCGAACGAAGCGTATGTTGTACCATCAGCGTCTCCAATCGAAAACACCCGATCAGCGCTACTGCACTCTGCCCCTGGAGATCTTCACTGAACATTCCGAAGTGGAAATCCACAATGATCTCAGCGATCCACAAATAGCCATCTGTGCGCCCTCAGTCTTGTCACTTTTCGCTGATAATTTTGATTTTGCGTCGCGCGACGATTTCATTCGTGGTTTGTTGATCAACGAAGAGATCCTCGCGAGTACGATCTACATGGCTGAGTTGCCCAGTGAACAGTACGCGGCCAAGGTTCAAAATTGGCAGATGTATCAAATCGTCAGCAATGACATCATCAACCGGTGGGTTTATCCGCTGGTTCCCGACATGGGAATCTGCTCATTGAGACAAAACTACATTTTCCTGCGGAACAACATCTATCGAAACAAGACCGTTCAGTTGGCTCGCAGTGCGGTGCTGAAGGAAAATGTCGTTATTTATGAGAAATGCACCGTCGGCGATGGAACGAAGGTGTCGCATTCTGTGATTGGGAAAAATTGTTCGATTGGACGGAACTGCACATTAGAGAATGTGTATCTCTTCGAAGATGTCACCATCGAGGATGGTTGTTTGTTAAAGCACTGCGTGGTTGGTAAAAGCTCGAAAATTTCGAAGGACTGTGTCTTGCGCTCAGGCGCTGTTATTGGCTCCGGCTGCGTCATCCCGGAGAAATCAACCGTTGATAAGCAATTTGTATTTTCTGAAAAGTCTGAAGACGCTTTCGGAAGCGATGATTATGTGAAGCTTGGAGAACGAGCCTACATCCAGCAGTCGACTTCAGATGAACGAGGAAAAACGGATGCCACCGCTGATTCGGATGAGGAAGATAATTTAGGGGAAATCGTAAATTTGCACATGTCAGAATTGGAGTACAAATATGAAAGCAGCATTTACAGTTCGAGCAGTGATGACGAGGAGTCCGACCGGCAATCACCGGTCCCCGAGGATGCGAATAGTAAGACCCGATGATGATTTTGGGCGAAATGAACTCTAACATTTTTTGATTGCCTTTCGCAGTTTTCCTGGCGGAAGTTATCGACTCAATGGATCGCGGCTTCAAGGAAAAATCCAACCCAGACTTTTTAATTCTGGAAATAAACTCGTCTCGCTACGCTTACAACATGGCATTGTCGGAAGTCAATTTTTATGTCGTCCAGGCGATGCTCAATTTGTATCCGATCAAAGAGTGTAATGGAAATGTTATGGCTGCCTTCCAACAGATTTTCGCCCATTTGAATCCCGTTATGAAGAACTATATTCGTGGACCCGAAGCCATGAGCGACTGTTTGAAGGCCATTGAGGTGAGTTCAATGTGAACGGATCGGTGAATGCGAATCTAAAGCAAGAGATTTCTTCCGCAGGAGAGCTGCCACCAAAACGAATTGCTCAAGCCGAGGATCGCCACATTGCTTCACTTTTTGTACGACAAGGAGATCATCAGTGAAGAAAGCATCTTGGCATGGCACGA
>JANSTV010069840.1:0-10824 GCA_027564135.1 Lestremia cinerea
AAACGAGTGCTCAAATCTGCGCCATTCTGGGCGTTGCTTGTACTACATTTCGGCAGCATGTGGTCGTTCAATTTCCTACTGACGGAAGCTCCAAAATTCATGAGCACTGTGCTCCATTTCAACATTGCGAAGTCGGGATTCTTCTCCGCCTTGCCATATTTGGCTCGATTCTCAGCCGGATTCGTCTTCAGTTCGATTAACGATTACTTGCGCAAACGAAATCAATTTAATTTGACTTTGACACGGAAGGCCTTTGTGGTGTTTTGTGAGTAGTTCATTCCGCATTTGGTCAATATTCCTCTAACGTCATTTCTATCCAATTGCACAGCTCACGTTTTACCTGGATTACTTATGTTGAGTATTGGTCGCGAAGGTAACGGCCCGTATATGTGCGTCGCTCTCATCACAATGACATTAACCTTCAATGGCGCCTGCATCGTCACCAGCATAATGAATGCTCAAGATTTGTCGCCGAATTTTGCCGGAATCGTCTTTGCTGCCATAAATTTCACAGGCACAACTCCTGGATTCATCTCCCCCATGGTTGTGGCATATTTTACCGCGAACGGCGTAAGTGTGTCGTCAGGAGGTCTACGGAGGAGGAACCCATCTGAAACATTCTGTCTTTCAGAACACTTTGGCTGAGTGGAACATCATATTCTTGATTGCGGGTAGCATTTACATTGCTTCGGCCGTCGTCTTCTTCATATTCGGTAGTGCAGAGGTGCAACCATGGAACGACATTCCGAAATCTCTTCCTGCAGTCGAATCGAAGCCCATTCCGGATTCCGATGATGAACGACACCTGTAAAGGTCTTCAACAAAAACTCGAATCAAATCTCAGTAAAACTGCCGGTAGATTGATTTATTCATGAAATCCATGATGAACACAACAATTGAATAATAAAAAAGCTTTTGCAATAAATTTTATCTTTAAACATCAACATGTACTGTAATATTCTTTTTCAAAGTTAGTTTTTGCAAAAGTACAATCGTTGAGACAAAGGCTTGCCAATCAAATTGCCACATTCCCGAATACTGTCAACAAAACCTTCATCGTCTTCATCCTGAAATGGTCAAGTACAAGTTAGAGACTGTTTTTTCTCCGTCGGGTAACGATTCAATGTCAATTACCGTCATATACTCCCCCAAAGGCATAAAATACTTGTAGTCGATGAAAGCCCGAACGGTGGCTAGATTAGCTTCAGAAAACGTATTTTGATCGGTGGCTTTGCTATCGCCATTCATTCGCTGATACTTGGCGGCATCGAGTCTGCTACGAATTGCTGAAATGATTCAAGAGGGTAGAGGTCAATCTGGCGGATCGTTTCAAGAGAAGCCTAAGATCGTACCATCGGTCAGCAAGTGCCAAGTGAACACCTCCGGGCAGAGTAAATAGGACGGTTCCAGTTTGCCTTTGTATCGCATCTTCGGGCAAGAATGGATGTAGAAGCCCATGTAGTAGTCATGGAAACTGGGATCGGTTTTGTGCATCTCTTGAACGAGCATCAATTCGCGCAAGGTGCCGTAGGTGCCCAACGATAAGAAACTAAATTCCGGTTCATAAAAGAAATATACTGAGCTGAGACAAGTTGGCAAAATGTCAATCACACCAACAGCGATCAAGCGATCACACAGCCAATATTGCTGATGGAACGATCCATAGCCAGATGATGGACCAGTTGGTGATTTGTCCGGCTGAAAGATTTCGAATTGGAGGTTACAGGTCACAACTGTGATATGTCTTGAGTCTTACCTGCAACGGTGATTTGCAGAGAAAATTTTCAAAGCTTTTTCTCGTCAATTTCTCCAGAGGATCTTTGTGAATGGCCATTTGATACCGTCTATAGAGATCCAAGACCTGAGACGTAGCGCCCAAATGCGACGGAACCAACTTGAGCTGAGAGAAGAAATGATCGTAAAAACAATGCTTGAAAACTAGCGCATTCAATACTACCGTCAATCGGAGAGCACCATTTGCTGGCTCATCTTCAATGAGTGACTGTAGAGTAGCCTCCTGATTCTTGGCACGTTTCATCTCAGGCTGTGCCGTGGTCGATGCACCACACCCATTTTTCAATTGCATTTTAGCCTGCTTGCGTTCAGCTCGAAGTGTTTTCGCCTTCTTGCGCAACGGTTTCGCTGGATCAGCTCCATCTCCAGACTTTGTTTGGCGAACATCAGTCTTTGATTGATTAGCGGTGATCTGAACATCATTACTGGCACTTGAAATCGACGAATGCGGTTGCTGCATTGCTATTGGTTGATCTGCTATTTGGGGGCATTGATCGTTTGACGTTTGAGTAGGATGCTCCAATTCAGTCATTTCAACAATATTCTCTAAGTTTATTTCACGTTCCAAACGATTTGCTGCCAACATATTAATTTCGGATGCTTCATTGAAGTGCTCATTCTCCGGGTGGCCATCGTTCCTCATACTCATGTCCGGCTGCTTACCATCACGCAGAAACGCATTAAATTTCTTGATGATTTTTTTGTGCGATTTCGATAGTTTGAATGTTGTGGCATCACATCTGTTTTGGAGGAAGTGTTTAACAATATTGATGACTGATTGTGGCCGTGAGGCCAAAGATAAATTACTTGATTGTGTAACACGGACAGCACGTCTCCTTATTATTCGGCTTATAACAATATTCACCCGATCGTCTCCATCCTCGATCAATCAACTGCTGATAGTCTGAACATGTCATGAAATGTGCCCACATCCCTGTGAAATTGAATCGTTATAGTGTTACTTGCGTTCTCAAGAGAAAATGAGCACAGTCAACTTGACCAAATATGAACCGAATCCTTGACATACCGTGTGACTCGCTTGTATCACTTTTCGAACAGTAACCACAACTCGAATGGTTTTGTGGCCCGCAATATTCGACAATAGTAACGTTTCTCGGCATTTCGATAAAACTCTTTCAACAACTTTGTCTCAACTCAAAACAGTCACAATCAGATCTTTTCAATCCATTTGAGTCGTAAACAACAAAAATTTGTTCAATTTCCAAATGCCTTTGTATTAATATGGAAATTTCAATGACAAACACGATTTTGAGGTGAAAGTGGTGAGTATGTTTGAAAACTATACTTGTACATATATCGAATAGGTTCGCAATTTCTCGTAATGATCTCCTCAGATTGCAAGCAAAACTCACCAAATGAATTACGTTGATTGATTTGTTTACAATATCCGCATCGCGTATTGATTCGTCCCCCGTAATATTTCACCAAGGAGCGTTTGGCATGTTGGTACATTGTCATTCATGAAACGTCCACAATATCAGTCGAAGATTGACACGGACTTTCTTGCGTTTCTCGCGATCGAATCAAAACAAAGACAAATGTTTATTATTATTTTTTTCAATTTTTTTCCTTCGTTCTCTCAGCTTCTTCTTCTTCTTCTTCTTCTCCTGTCAATTTCTTCGCTGAGAATCTAGTACGATGTTTGCTTTGCGGAATGGCGGATGGCGCGCTGACGGCAAGAATGACAAATAGTCAGTTTTGACAGAACCTTCACATCCGCCACCTCTTTTAGACATTGGAATTGCAACAAACGCTAGCAAAAATGGTACGTTCACTGGAAAATTCGGTGAAATTATGTGTTTTTTCCAATATTTCTTGTGAAAAGTATGGTTGGGCAGTTGCACTCGTCGACTCCCTCTGGAATTTGTTGAGTTTTCCGAGAATTTTTCCAAGAATATTCGAGAATTACCGCAAATTCGTTTGTGTTTGATTTTGTGGTTATGTTTGCCCTTCCGCAATAATCGATGTGCCTTTTTCT
Organism: Lestremia cinerea; assembly: GCA_027564135.1. Classification (NCBI taxonomy): domain Eukaryota; kingdom Metazoa; phylum Arthropoda; class Insecta; order Diptera; family Cecidomyiidae; genus Lestremia; species Lestremia cinerea. The sequence continues at coordinate 3,794 of JANSTV010069840.1, forward strand.
TTGCAGTCATTGGTTATTCCAGAGAAGTTCCAACATATTCTTCGTATTATGAATACGAACATTGACGGCAAACGCAAGGTTGGCGTCGCAATGACAGCCATCAAGGGTGTTGGTCGTCGTTACTCAAACATTGTTTTGAAGAAGGCCGATGTTGACTTGACCAAACGCGCTGGCGAATGCTCCGAGGAAGAGGTATGTACTCCAAGTGACTGTGATCGTCTCGCAAACGAACCGAGCATTGACAACCAATCGTTTCATTTCAGGTTGACAAAATTGTCACAATCATCTCCAACCCACGTCAATACAAAATCCCAAACTGGTTCTTGAACAGACAAAAGGACATCATCGATGGTAAATACCAGCAATTGACCTCATCGAATTTGGATTCGAAATTGCGTGAGGATTTGGAGCGATTGAAGAAAATCCGTGCTCATCGCGGTATGAGACATTACTGGGGTCTCCGTGTCCGTGGTCAACACACCAAAACAACTGGCCGTCGTGGTCGCACCGTTGGTGTGTCCAAGAAGAAGTAAATCCTGTTTATTTTCCATCTACCATCGATTGGATTTGTCGCCATCAAATTTAACAATAAAAACGCGATAAATCTACAGTTTGGTTTTATTCTTATGAAGCGAATCCGTTTCGAACGGGCGGTTTTGGGGGGAACGATTCGAAACAATGCCGAAAAGTCGATGCTTGTGTCGGCTTTTGCTCAAACCAGGTGCTTTGAGCGATTTCATTGTTTCGAGGAGTTGGGAGTCCGACCTGGCAACTTTTGATTCGAACTTGGGACCGTTTTCATGGCCTGGACCAGTCTCAAAAGTGTTATTGCCGTGATGCCTCCTCTTGCAGTCTCAACTTTAGAAGCGTCGAGAAACTTCTCTCTTTCAAACTCAAGCTCAATCATAGTCCTGCAATCGAGCTGATGGGAGTTTCTTCAAGCTTGGAGCAAGGTTAATCTTAGCCCAAGGAATGAATCGAAATCCACTCCAGAAACCAGCAGCTAGTTTAGTTCATCTCAACGAGTCGAGCCATACTACTCCTCTCCATCACGATAGGTGTGTGATACAAGATGTAAGCCTCTCCAGCACCTCCTCAGCCCCTGAAAGCCTCTCCGACAACCGAATGAAACCACCGCCGCCTGAATACAATTTTTATTATGTTGCATTTATTCCTCATCGTTGCCACGGCACTGTCTCTGCCCAGAACAATATCATAATATTTCAATACAATTACCTTGAATGCGTTTATTTGTTTTTTTTTTTGTTCATTTAAATGTGGCATTTAAATTCAACAAAAAACACAATACGTCGGACACAATAAATCTCTCAATGTCTGCTTAATTAATGGTATTTGGTTGGTTTTAATTTTTTATTATTTTTTTTTTAAATTTTTTTTCGTCGTTTTTCCATTTTATTTTATTTATATAAATATATCTATCAATTTTCTTTTTATCTTTTTTTTCTTCCAATTTTGCATTCACAACTTTGTTGTCTTTTGGTAATGCGGATTTCGACAAAAAAAAGAGAAGAAAATAACGAATATTCCACCAAACATTAATTTGGAATCTAAAAATCAAATGAAAATTGATAAACTCATTTTGCAACTAAAAAATTATTAAAAAATTGATTTTCCGTCGGGGAAGAAGCAACACATGAATTTATTCTCGTAATTCGTTTCATCAAATTGTCTCAATTTTCTATTCCAACTTTCCTCAACTTTCTTCAACGTTTCACCGAAGCGCACAACTATTGCAAAATGCAATCAATCTCTCGAATCAGCTTAAAATACAAACATATTAAATTTTAATATATTTTAATGTAGCTTTCATAATGAGAGACAATATAATCGCTTGGAATTATCCCAAACCGTCTCCATTGACGTGAACCGGAGCGCAAGCAACGGTCTTAGTTTAAATGTTTGTTCGTCTTCAATTTTTTTTTTTTTTTTTTTTATTATTTTTAAATATATTTAAAGCATTTTTAAAATTGGCACTTAAAATAGCTTTCCACGAAAAGAAAATTTCAGAAAAATCTTCACATCAAAATAGCTTTTTGGCTGACAATTAGCATGGCACCTTCCATTGTGTTTCGTATTGTTCGAGTTTTGTCGCGATGGTGCGTTCGGTTGGTATAAATTATTGTTCTGTTGCAATATTCATCTGAGATATTTATTGGACATCTTCAATTGGAATAATGTGTTTTTTTTTTCTTTCATTTTAATTTTCAATATTTTGATGGATTGTGTTGTCAATCTGACAAAACGAAAAATAGTCTCGAGAATCTTGATTCTTCTTTGGCTGAATTTCCTCCCAATTTGACATCCAATGGTTCAGAACTGGTGCGCTTTCCGAAAGAAATTCTTAAAGTTCCACTTTGGTTGTCAGTCATTTGAAAAACGAATATTATCAAAACCGAAAATGCGATCTAAAAAGCGGCCACTCAACAAAAAATTCCCAAGGAACACACTCACTAGAGGTTGGGTAAATGAAACGTTGCCGTCTCCGATTTTGGGAGATGCCCCCTTAGGATGAATGAGCCCTTATCCGTGGATATAGCTTTGAAAAACAAACACAAAACGGATGAACAAAATGGAAAATCGGAAACGCAACATCCCCGCCCACACAGCAATACATATATAATTTCACAAAATATCTATTCCAAGCAAATCAAATGGATATGTAAACACTTGAATGCTCCAAGTCGGTTGCCCATAAGATGTCTCTTTTTGCTATCTTTCTTGTGTCCTACGAACGATCGGCTATTCTGATATATCAAAATGAAACGCGAATGAAATTCAACACAACCCACATTCACAAGTACCGAACGTCATTGTTTGTATGTATTGCGATTTGATGAGCAACTGAAAGGATTTCTGTTCTCTCTGGAAACTACGTAAATTTGTTGTCATGTTCAATCGATGTAATTTTTCCTTTAATTTGTTAAATGATTCGATCGTCAAGCGTCGTCTCACCAATATTGGTCCTGGCGATGACGATCGATTTAAAACAATTTAGCCTAAATCATTACCTTTTTGGGGGGAAACCGCATGATCATTCATGTAAAAAATCTTACTTAAATTTGTACCCTACGTTTTTGCTATTTGGTTATGCGTAAAAAATTATTTTGCACAATTTCGTATTCTCGTTTTTGCTTTTTCTTGAATTTTCGTTTCAAACGAAATCGAAGAATTCAAGTCAACCCAGTTGATCGTTGTGTTTGTCGAGCATGTCTGTGGTGGATTCAACCCTTCTCAGGTTAACGATCATTGCGACAAGTCGCCAGTCGGTTCCCTCATTTCTGCCTCATTCGAGGGAGAAATGTCTCAGCGACGAACACAACGATGAGTCTCACCCCTCCTGAATACATGATTCATTTCAATAATATAATTTTTTTTTCCAAATAATTCGTTGTCAAATCAGACGATTCATCTGTTTGAGAATGGGTTCATTTCGGATAATATTGTTTGATGCAATTATCGAGATCGAAATGGTCAGAAACAGCGAGAAATAGTTGAAAAGCAATTGGCAGGAAAATGAGTGGCGGAAATAAAGCCGGAGTATATGGAAGAGGCATGTATGTTTTCGTGCCCGAAATCTCGCAACCTTTTCTAATAGTTCGATGAATAGCGGTGGATTGCTTTCCGAAAAATACAACAAAAAGGTTTGGGTTCTTCATTTTAAAATGGCCAGTCTTCGATGTTGTTCTTTCCAGCCGATCAACCGTTTTTTATTTGATTAAAATTCGGATAAAAAATAAACTATCCGAATTTTAAAATATTCATTGATAAAATCAAAAACGTCAAATTTTCGGATAAAAATAAAACCGAAAAATCGGATGATTTTTTTTCAATTATCCGTTTTTTTCGGTGATGTTTTTATCCGAAATTCTCTAAATTCTCAATTTTATCAATGAATTCGGTTTAGATTAAGCCGGAAAACGGTTTAATTTATCCGTTTTTTTATCCGGTTTCATCCACTTCCGAATTTTCATCAATTAAAAACGCTTGAAGCTTTTCATCTGTTTTGCCAGCTCGAATTTCAAAACAAAAGAACGGAGAAGTTAGTTGATTGGAAGCCGGATCTGAATCAGTTTGTTGGGAGTAGTTTCATTATAATTAGACAACTATCCGGATAGTAAAACAATTAGCTGGATAGCTATACAACTGCCCGGATAACCGGATGGCTAAATAAATATCTGGATAGCTAGACAATGAACATCTGATTATCATCTAATTATCCAGAATAATTCATATAGAACATCGAGGTCTAGCATCCGGCATGAGTCCAGTCAATCAGAGCAAATCACATCAACGACTTAAACTATTATAGACGGTTCATCGAAATTTCAAGGAATTTGATATTTTTGTGCAGTCATCTTGTTTGAACGTGTCATTTGGAACCGAATGTTCTGGCCGAAGGATCAATAGTTTCCGCTCATTACAGAGCCAAACTCAGTCACCATCAGCGCATGCCAGACAATGAATGTTATGAGTCCTGAAGCCAGAGTGATCCATCGACGATTCCATCCGCCATCGAAACCACTGAACCGATCAGGTCAGTTCTATGATCATTCTATCTTTAGTTCTATCTGTTCGAACATTCTTGTGCAGAAACTCTAATGGGGGTTACAGGTGAATATAGCAATATAACACAATACAATAGATTATTCAAACATTGAGCAATTTAAAATGCGTTGAACGTTTCCTTTCTCTTCTTCTTGTTCTTCTTCTTCTTCTTCTTCTTCTTTTTCTTCTTTTTCTTCTTTTCTTCCTACTGAAGGAAAATAATTTGACAAACAAATGGAAACAAAACCATAAATTATAGTCGAAAACTAAGCTTTTTTGTACATCTCAAATATCCCGAAATCAGCATAATTTGACAAAATAAATTTGTTGTTTTCATTTTCTATATTTTTTTTAAGAAAACAGTAAGTCCATGCAATTCAGCTCAGCTCCTTGTCGAGCATTTTATCACACATTTGTCACAATCAAATATTCGTCAAATATGTTGGGCCGTGAGGCCAGCATGAGATGGGAAGAGAAGAGAATCAAAATGAAAAATAAAAACTAAAAATAAAATAAATTGTTAAACATATGGTTAATTTATTTTCGTGTTAAAAATTTCAATACACAACCCTGGTTAAAATTTTGTTTTTTTATTTAATTTAATTTAATTCAATTAAATTAATTCAAATGTGTAACATGTTTTCTTAATCATTTAGTTATTTCTCCTTTTTATTTTTTTTTTTATTTTTCGCATTCTTCCATTCATTTGTTTTAAATCATTTCGTTTGCACAATTCATAATATCTACCTTTGCCCATATCAATTAACTTGCAATATCACAATAATTGAAAATTAGATTTTTTTCGCTCATTTTCATCGTTCTTTTCAATGTCTTTTTTGACAGCAACAGTTTTGAAGAAAAATAAGGTCTTGTAAATATTTCAAGTTTAGCTCTTGATTTTGCTCATGTCTTTCCTCTCGATTTTGACGTTGGCAAGCGACTCACGAAAGATCGCCCAGAAGGTGGTGCGCCTTGCGCCAGAATGACATATTCGGAGCAGGACGAGGGGACAACGTGCACGACCTCATACGTCACAACCATTTTATTCGAGATTCGTGGAAATCATCATCGCATTGATTTGAAATCGACCGATCGCAAATGCACCCGCTTAGTTTTGTGCTGACTATTGTTATCGTCCCAATTGGTCGCTTCGGGTCTCATCCAGAATGTCTTTCAATTATGACCTAGTTGGGAATTCAAAATGTTGAGCTATGAACATTCTGGTCGTCTGCTTCAGCAATCCAAAGAGGGAGGATGACAGAGAGCGAGGGGGAAGGAACTCATTTCAAGTAGTTTGAGATCGATAAAAGTTGGGCTTAAGCGAAAGGCTAAGTCTGCGGCAGGTTATCTCTACAGGCAGTGAAGCTGTGAAACTATCTTGCCCACAATTTATGACTGAATGATTGTCCTTCAGAAGTTCTACGCTCCATTTGCATCCACTTGGCCAAATTTTGGGGGTTAGTCGATTCCAAACGAAGAGAATGACGAAACAAATAGAATCGATAAGAAAAACGAGAAGTGGAAAGAAGAGCGTCGAAACACCCGAACATCGAGCAACGTCAATTTTAGGCTAAATTGTTTTTTTTTCTTTAATTTTCCGTTTAAAAAATACTGTGATATATCATCGGCTCAACAGCCATTCGTAATTAAGTAGTCTCCATAACTCAGGATGAATTCTGTGATCAACTGACGAATACTTTGCGATAACCCTTGTGTAATTTAACTAAATGAAGTTAGTTGGTTGAATAAGTCACATCATCTTGACGAGCTTTTCATCCACCGAAGCATTCTAACGCCGATCATTGATGACGTTTAAAACAACATTCATCTTTCCATCTTTCGACACACATCACACATCCGTTGTATACCAAACGTTAATACTGAAGTCAATTCAAATCAATTCATTAACGAACATTTCAAAAAACAAAAAACAATTGCCAATTGCATTGGGCTGCATTCACGAGAACACCACGAGTGACCAGTTTGACTGGACTCGATCGTTTTTCAATCATGAATGAATATTAGTTTTCAACAAAAAGTGAATTTTTTTTATCGTCAAACAACAATCAAAACAAAACTGACAAAATATTACTCAAAAAATGTAAAGCTTTTCTTTCTTGATTAGTTCTGAAATTTGGTGACATTTTCGTGAGAGACGTTGTCACATCAAAATGGAGCACACTACACTACATTGAAGTGAAACGTATTGATTACCGAATGAAAGAGATAGTCGCGCAGAGATACATATGTTTTAAGTAAAGCACGTCCAGGAAATTTAGAAGGGATAACAAATGGAGTGAAATTCAATGTGAAAGCTCATTTCTTGAGGGCTAGCCGAACGCCGATACTTTGTGCTTGGAAGCTCAGACCATCAACGTCAACTAGACACCTCTCACATTGCTCTGTCTCTTTCTCTGCCTTCCTTTCTCTCCGTCTCTATTCCCCCCCCCCCCCCCCCTCTCCCT
>JANSTV010069851.1:0-10823 GCA_027564135.1 Lestremia cinerea
TAGCCCCCGAGTTTCAATATCTCGGCTTAAACTCTCTAGCAGTTCTTATGCATTCAGGTTTTATAAAACTAATTCTTCATCAACGCAAAATATGGAATTTGCTATACAAAAATGAAGTTCAGTGCCAATGTAGTTGGCAGCTTGTTTAATTCAGTTGGTTCGACAATTAAACGAACAATAAGTCGATCGTAAATGGACCCGATCAGCAATTTGAGATCGGACATGTGTTGATTTCGAGTAAATTAATTGAAACGCAAGGACCGATTTAATTCGCCTGGTCATCAGTCTCGGGAGGCGGTGCAGTGTAATTTGCAATCGGCATGATCTGACGATCGCTTTTGATCAAGATTTTTACATTGGAAAAAGATTCATTTCATCGACACGGTCAGACCGCGGACGCCCCGCGTGATCGTTTATCAATGGCAATTAAGATGTTAACATATCACTGGAATTGGCACTCGTTTGGCCGTTCAGCGGGACGTGTTATTCGGGAAATGTGTTGTATGCGTGTGTGCGTGTGAGTGCGAGTGCGACTTGACTACTTCAATCACATTCTGAATCAAGTCAGCGTGTTGACCCAGCCATTGGACGCGGTGAAAATCGTATCATCGCACTATGAACATTAACATGTTTCAATTCGTAATGGACTGATAACTGAGCAGGTACTCTCTTAATGGCATCGAACTGAATGAACGTCACCGTCATTGCTGATCTGTTTCAAGTCATTGTCGGTTGTCGGTGGCAAATATCACGAAATCCGGATGGCAATGTGTTGACTGGTTACTTGTCAATCAAGACACAAACACATGACCATCGATCGGTTGAGAGTCCAATGGTCATGGCCGTGTCTCGAAACAACAATGTTTCAGTTTAATTGGATATATTAAGCGATTCAGTTTGTTGCTGTTGATGATGTTGTCGCTTCGCTATATTGCCATTGCGAGTTCAATGTCGGATGTCGCGATTCAGAGTCCATCAATTAGTTGTCCGTTTGGTCAAGGAAACTCATCACGAGCATGCCATGATGAAAGTGTTTTGTTTGCAAGCGTATCGGTGTGAAACGGCATCAGACCACACCTCTTCGGCTTCAAATCATAGACTGGACTTTCACAGGGTGCTACTGAATGGCTGATGAAAGCTTATTATAGATTACATATAAAGTCTCATCGAAGCGCCAATGACAATCGGCAAGGTGGCCACGATTCGACTTCTCCTCTCTGACCGCCTCTGACCCACCCTATTATCGTCGATGCATCCACACGATATGCATAACTGGCTGATATTAAATGATGTAACCGGCCGCCAAGGTTCGCGGTTGTGCGTCGTCATTCGTCGTTCTCATCGATTTGGCCAAGAAGAGAAAAGCGTTTTTCGTTCAATTCGTTGATTCGACTATTCAATGCGCAAAACCGCAAGCGCATTAAATGACGACTGTAACGAAAATCGTTTGAATTTTATACCAAAACAGCATATAGGCGCTGGTGCATTTTACTGATTATGGCAAATCGAGAGGAAGCCACACGAAGCCTGTTTCTCGCACTCTCTCGTCTCTGCTGCACTGTGTGGTGTTGTTATGTGCTGTGTGACACACAGAGTCGTTCTACCGGTTCGGCAATATTTTTCCATTTACAAAACGAAACGACGAAAAAACGAACATTCAACAACATCCTGAACGGCGAAAATGTTGTTTTAATTTCAATTTTATTGAAAACGGCAACCAAATAGAATGAAAGACGAGGGGTCTCTTTGTCGAGAATGTGTAAGCCCATAAATTGACTTGAACGGCCGTTTGAATGATTTAATATCGAAATTAAACGAACGGCCATATACGCAGCACCGGAATGCAGTGACGAGGGTGTTGACAAAGGTTACGTTACATTTCGAAATTATAACATGGTGTGGTTTACTCCAATTGGAATTGATTCCATCGGCGTCCTTCTGGTTCGACCTGTTCTTGTTCGCGAATCGTTCGGCAATCAGCCTATTCGAAAATTCGATCGAGACATGAACAGCTAGACTAACGTTAAGTGTCATTGCCGAGGCTATGCCCAATCTGCAACATTGTTCGAATGGCTTGTGTGTTTGGCATCGACAGAACTGTCGAATGAGCATCGCTCTACAACATCATTTGTACTCAGAGCGATGATGGCACAATGCGAGCGTTTTCCACGAAACGAAACCGTATTAAAAATGCGACTGTATGTGACAACCATGAATACCATAATAAAGTGGCTCCCTCGTTGACTGAAATAGTGTAAAATAACACAGCAGCCATCTGCTGCGGTTGGCCTGCAACAATCATGAAACGTTGTTATCCACATGGCCGTTTGGTGATGGTTCTCACGATGCCGAAGCTGACCGCGGTATGCCATCGGTGAATGCATGTGACTTAATCATCGATGCGTCTGCTCTTCGCTGGACGATCGACTCGATGCAATTGGGCATCGACACGATGATTCGGGAGTGCTGGTCTCATTTCGAAATCTGGCAGCCTGCTCAGGCACGTGAGTGTGACCTTCCCGTCCGAGAATCTCGTTCTCGCCTCGCAAAGAACATTCTGCGGCAAATATTTCCTCAAATGGTGTTCATTTCAACTCAAATAACACTTGCTGAAGTGTTTCTATTGTTAAACAATTCATTGTTGTCTATTGTTGGCATCGTGCTGAAAGTAAAAAAATGAAGTAAAAGAAAAAAAAAAAAGAGTCAAAAACGAGCAACGATCACAGAAGCGGCAGGCAGCACTAGCGACAGCAGATAAATGCAAAAAGAAAAAGAAAAATAAGAAGAAAAAACAAAAGTGAAACAGCAGCAACCACAGATTTGAATCTTTGACTTATGGCTGGCATGCAACAGCATTTTAATTACTTGGGCTATTGTCAGTGAAACAATTATTACGGCATTTGAAATTAAAAGGAATTTTTTTTTTAAATTTTTTTCGTTATTATTCCGCTTGTTTGGCGTTGAATTTCAAAAACGATTGATTACGAAATCGGTGAGGTGACTGTGTGGGAATGTGATAGTCATCGAATTGCAGATGACATCCGCGATGGAATGAAAAATAAGGAATGATTTCAAGAAACGCTCGTCGCACTCATTGAAGTTATGGGAAGTTGAGCGTCACACATTCAATTGTTTGGCGGTTGCCGCGTGCTTCAATTTCGCTAGATAATTATGCAATATCGTTGTGTTTTATCGATTGAATTTGCAGAGGGGTAACGGTGATTCCACTTCGGAGGGGTCTTTTTGTGCCCAGCCGAACCGCAGACCAAAGGGAAAGCCAGAAATTTCGTCTTCGGTTGGGTATTGATTTCGTACTTGTGCCCGTCAGTACTTACTTACCTCTTGGTGAAAATGACTTAATTGTCGCAACTATGACTCTGGAGCAGCGGACCAAATGAGTAATCGGCCAAAATGGTTTTCCGAATACTCGGTAATGAGTCCACCGATCAAAGTGGAGACTGGTGATGGAAGTTTCATCGAAGCGATCGGATGCGGAAAAATTGGCATCTTGTCATTTCTTCTCTCTCATCTCTTCTCATCGGGCACAAAGTTGGATAACTCATATGTAGACTACAACTGGAAGATAAGGGATAAGGGATTTGAGATGACATCAGTGAATGAAGAGCGCAGTGTTGCTGAAGGATATCGTAAAGGTATACTTTTCTGAATGCTGAAGGGCATCGGTGAATGTGCCGGTTGAAGACGATTGTGAGGAACTCAAGCAATCAACACCGAGAGCATGATCCAATCAAACAAATGTCATCTGCCAAATACACTCGTGCTTCAAGATCGGCTTAACTACCAAATGAAAAAAACGAATTCGAACCCGAAAATCTATTTCGGGTAATAAATAAACCGATTTTTTGAGTTATTTATGGCCAAAAATCGATTTTCGGGTTAAATTTGACATGTTTCGATTTTTCAAGTGTCCGGGCATTCATGCGCTCCTCTGGCTTAGTGTACCTGGTTAAGACGAAACAGCACGATGCGGTTGAATAAAAACGTTTGTTTGTCAACAAACTTCTGTCGAAGTCTCGAAAAGATGATTTTTATTTCAAGAAAAATAGCCCGAAAGTTATTTAAGCTCAATGCAGATGCAAATGGATCGACGGCTGTTCGATCGAAGATGTTTTATTGTCGTCGCTGAGTTGAATGCCACCGTGGGTTCGAGCGCGGATTTCAATCAAATCAGTATCCACTGCACGTTCGATGACACTTTCTCGATCGCCTTGAACGACGCGCAATTTGGCAGCTCCGTCAATGGATTTAATCGGCCGCGCAAGTGTGACACCGTGTATGCTGGGCACTAAGGCGCCTTTTTTCAAGAGCACTTCCTTCGAATCGTCGTCTTGTGCCTTGATGGCATCGGCCACGTAGATATCCTTCGACAGTGTGGTGATTTCCATGTCGACGTGTGTGCCAGCTGCGTCCCAACCATCGCCGTTGATGTACGATGCCTGTTTGGCACAACCGATGGCAATAACCTCGTCCGCGGGGATCGTGCTACAGATTTGAGCGCCCGGGAACAGTGCGGAAATGGCCGATTGCAGCTTTGGTATTTTCATGGTGCCACCAGTGAAGATGATCTGGAAATGGAATGAGTTTCATCGAATTGTGCTCGAAGGAGAAAGCGAGGAGGAGCTCTAACCTTTTCAATGGTAATACTATGTTTGTTGACAACCTCCTCGATTGGGCGAACAAATGATGCAATTTTCGGTTGAATGACATTCTCAAAGCGAGCCCGACTGATATTCTGGCTCCAGTCAAGGCCATCCATCAACGATTCGATGAAAACATGAGCCGATGGCATTGTCGATAAGACATGCTTGCAAGTTTCGGCGTGTTGTTGCAATTTGACCATTGTGCGACGGCTTTCGCGTGGATCCAACTTGTATTTGTTGAAGAACTCCTGCGCCAAATAGTCGCTGAGCGTTTTCGTTAGTACGTTTCCACCCAAATGCGGCAGATGAAGATTATCCACCACCGCGTACATGCCATTGGTCACCGAAACCACGGTGATGTCCGAACTCAAACCACCCAGCCGGACGACCAGCACATTTGACGATTCATTCAAATCGGCACCAACGTCATTGGCGAGCAAGGCCGCTGACGGTTCAGTCAATACTTGCAGCACATCGAAGCCAGACTCATTCGCCGCCTTGCAGTAACGTTCACGAGTTTTGGCTGACCAATGGATCGGAACGGACAGAACTACCTCCAATGTGTTGTCGATGTCCAATGTGCCGGCATGTGTTGCATTCTCTGTGAACGATTTCAAAGCCACCATTGAACGAAAGTCCATCTATAACTCCCTTCAAGCGACCAGACTTACCGTGAGCATTCTTCAAGAACTTGACAGCTACCTCGTACGGTGTTATCGTCACTGAAATGTCGTCACCCTTCTCTAAATGATATTCCAATGGCGTTGTGTTCAATTTGCACAAACACGTTTTACTAATGGCCGTTGCCAATACCTCTCCTGTCAAATCTTCATTCAAAAATTGGAAATTATTCACAACAGTCAGCGACTCATTGCGAGCGATCCCTTGTTTGGCCGGCAATCCAATGACGAATTCATTGTCTGCAGCTGCTGCCAAGCAAGCGTATGACGATCGATCACCGAATTTGCTAGCAACTATCTCGATTTTTTCTTCCTGCACGAAAGGAAGCATAAGTGGAGAATTTAGAAACCGTGATAAATGTGTGAAATCAATCTTCCGTTCACGAGCGGTCACTGGACTAACGTACCTTCAGAATGCTCAGCGATATGGTGCTGTTGCCCATATGCAGACCAAAACGTGTTGCTCCCGACATTTCTAGTGTTTTTTTAGCTTCTCGTTCGATTCTCGCACCAATTCCAAGAGGTAAATTGAATTGTTTTTCACCGAAACCGTAATAAGCCTTCGAAACGAAAACTATTTTCCGCAAATTTCAAAATCGTCTACCACATGTTGTGTCTAACCACATGCCAGTCGCTGTCATGCCGTAAATTGAAAATAGACTGAAACATGGTGTGAGGGTATTGCAGATTAGGATTCCCTATCGGAGAATGCAAATGTCAAAATCGTAAAACGTCTTTTACTTTCACTTATGAGCATAACATTTTAATGTGTTTCAACTGATTTTGCAGTGCTCAATCTGTCTCAGTTCGATCACTGATTATGTACCAGGGCCGAACTTGCACTTGCACTTGAGTTGGAGAATCGGCCTGTAGGCTGGATCTCTCTACTCTCTAATAAACCGGAAAAATATGAAAAAGCGCGCCATCTATCAACAAAATAGTAGCGGTTTTAAGAATTACGTTCGATCGGTGAGTCAAGACACAAACAGAATAGATGTTCGCTGCAGGTAGACAACATGGACGCGCCTGCAGCCGTGCAGAAATTGGCTCGGAATAATTATTTTCGGGTTGATTCCTGCGTCATGACGGCGATTCTTCGACGAAACGTTCGCGGACAATTCGTTGAAGAATTGCTTACGATAAAACACTCGCTGACGTTTCGTCGAGAAGTTTCAAAATTTATTCCTAAATTTTCGGTATACATAGCAAGTTTTAGATGATGTTGTGTGATAGATGATGCAGCATCCTTCATAAACAAAAGCACATATACATATGTATGTAATTCATCAGATAATTCATGAACATGATCATATTCTGTGGGGACAGATCGGCGCTGGAGCCGAAGAAGCTACTATCTTTTCCACCGCCACCATAGATCATGTTAAGCAATTGGTTACAGTCATTGAAGTAAGTGAATCGCGGTCATAGATGGACAAGTCCCGATCCCAGTCCCAGTCTCAAGTCCAAGTCCCCGAATAAAAACTGAAGAGCAAAAAAACGTCAAATGGAACTGTGTTTCAAAAAGTCCCACTTTTTTTCAAGTAATTTCGGGATTCGGACTTGGGACTGGGAGTTGAAAATCGAAAAAACCAAGTCCAAGTCCACGGACTTGCCCATCTATGATCGCGGTAAAGTTAGGATAGTGGAGCATCGTCATGAAAGGCAGCAGTTAATTCATATCGGGCATTGCTTCGGAAGTAAATTTTCTTTAAGATTACATTTGAACTTCTTCAGACTAGTGATGTTTTTCAAGCCTTGGGAGATCTTGCTGAAGAGATTGGTGGCACCATTTATCACGCTTTATGTTCCATAGTCAGTTATTTTCGACGATGAATGGATCCAATGTCCATATCGTACATGTTGATGACGATGGGTCGAAGGGAAATTATTTTTGATGAGCGAGTTTTGAATCTTGTAGAGCATTATTGCATCATATTTAATAAGGTTCCGATCGTTCGAGACTTGGAATTTTTAGATTCGGTCAAGCCTTGGTCAGATTCGCACTCTTCACTACGAAATGATAGTGAAATAAAAACACAATAGAATTATTTTTCATTTTTTTCTTTTACTTTATAAATAATAATAATAACTTAAATAAATTTCTATGCTATGCGTTACTTTATAATTCATTAAATTACACGTCTTAATGAATATATTTTTTTAATCTGGTTGGTTTCTGTATGTTCATTATCCAATATTCATTTCGAAGTGAGAAACAACAATCGGTTCTAAATTGAATAGAATGCTCGAACGCTAGGCAAAATTTAAAGTCAATTCACAAGAAAAAAAAACAAATTAAATACAACGGCTTGAAACAACGTCGAAACTAAAGAACAAAATCGATCGGGAACGAAATTACAAAAAGAAAGGAAGAACGACAAGTCTGTTAATTCACTCAACGATGCAAACAGTTAACACTTTTCGCAGAAATGGTAACCAGTAATATTGGTTACATTCATCAATATTTATCATTGCATTCATTCATATTATACGATTTGTAATACGCCAGCCCACCCTCACCTTTAAAAATCATATCATGAACTTCTTGTTTTCCAGTTTTTTGTTGATAAAATGGTTTTTTTTTGTTTTCAATTTCAATTAGTTTTCAATTGGACCTGTATCATTTGCTTTGCTTCAACGTTCGTTTGAATTGCTCATCGTCATTCGTCATTGCCACAATTATGTGGTCCGGTTCAACTCGTAACAGTCGCGGCTTCGGGTTTTCTTTCATTTGATGATATTCATATTCTAGATGAGAAAATTTATAGACATTCGTCGAACTGCTGAGGTTCTTTTGGAATCTTTCGAATGACCACTTTATCTTTTTTTCTTTTTTATAAAATTTTCTTTTTTCAAGTTCTGCTCTTGAATCACACTCAAGATGAATCTGCACATAAAGTCGAAACATTTTGTGAATGCAATTCAAATTCAAGACAGAAAACAAATTCATTGACTAAACTGCCCATCCAACATAACTAACTCCACCAGCAGTCTTTAAAATGCATTACAAATATAATTATCAAAAGTGAAATTAGTTAATTGATTTAATTTAATTTAATTTGATTTAATTAATAATATTCCGATTAAACAAAAAAAACGCTCAATCATGAGGAGCCAACGAATGAAAAAAAAATTTCAAAAAGGAAAGCAGGAAGGAAGGAGCCCGCAAAATCGAACAAACTATTTCCATCTCGATTGAACACATTTCGTTTTTCGAGGCAGCGCGGTACGCCCTGAACGAACCGGAAAATGAATCTACGCACTGTCACGATGAAAATAGAGGCATATTTTTCATTTAGAATAATTCGCATTCGCCGAAATTGAACTGGGCCATTGGCTGAGCTGGGATTCGACGACCAAATGGTAATTTCATTAATTTTAATTTTGTTAATTTTTTACACATTTTTCAATTAGAATTCCAATCCAACTAAATTTTAAGTTTGAGATTTGAGCACATCGCGTACGGCCAGCGCAGCAGCAGTCTCAGCTCCCTTTCAAACTTGTTTCTTCCAATGTTTTCCAGCCGTTGCTCTTTGGCTGCGACATTGTTGCATTTTTCACATCTTAATAATGCTTAAATAAAAACAGACGACTGAATTTGAGACGGTTTGGGGGAAGAGGTCTCGCCATAAAAAGTCGAAAGCCTTTGATTGGCTTGAACTTGTTATTTGGACTGGCCGGGAGCCGTCAACAAAAATCTAGAAGCCCCTCCGATGAAAAAAATAATAATAAAAGGATCTTCTGATACATTTTTCTTCCGTAAAATTATGTTGTTTTTTAATTTCTAAATTTTTCAATTTAATAATTTGTTCTGCGAGGATTTTTCTTGCCGTTTTTTATAACTATTTTTTTTTTTACTTTCCCATTGGTTTATTTAGTATCAAATTGTTGCTAGTCTCCTCTTTATGTCGACAATATTTTTTCTTGCTTTATTGATTATGTATTTTACAGTCACTATTGGTATTCTGCGTTCCCGCCCAAATTTGCTCCAAGTCTCAAATTTCCATTATTTTTTTGCTTTTTTCATTTAAATAATTATTAGCTATTTAGTATTTCCTTTGCCGAACTATTCAGCGAACATTGACGACGTGTGGCTAGAATGCGCCCGACTCAAATTATTGATTGTTTTGTGTGGTGAAGGGAGAAATAGATGGTCGTGATTGTTATGGCGATGGTGGTGGTTATGGTGGTGGTGTTTATGGTGGCGGAAGTATTAAACCAGATCCCACGTGGCTGTCATTCCGTTCAATTATGAACGACACACGCTCAGAGAATGGACATCGCTTTCGAATAAATTGACGTTCATTGCCCTCGAGACGCGTCCCCATCAAACTCTCCAATCGTTTTACTAATTAAAATAACAAAGATCCATTTGAAATTCAAATTTTGAATCTGCTCTGAAGGATGCAACAAATGCCTCGCTATGCGAGAGTGAACCGTGCCATGTTTTTAAGCAAACCAAACAACAACGAATACCACACATGATTCGAATTCCAACAGCCAAAACAGTAATTCGCATTTACGTGGATGCTTCCCTCCAGAATCGTTCCAAATAGAATTTAAGGCTACGAAAAACAATTGAGAGGAAATTTTTTTCCACGCAGAAGAAAAAAATCATTCCTGTCGTTGGATATCGTTCACTGTCATATTTTTATTTCATTTTTTTCATAATTATTTTTTATATATTTATTTTTTATATTTTTATTTTTTTTTTTTGTTTTTTTTTTTTGAATAAACATAATCAACCAATAAAATAAAAGAAAATAGTGAAATTATAATTTAATAATGACGATAATAATAATTAATTAATTGTAACATGTTTTCTTCCATTGAAATTCCGTTTTCGAAAAGCGGATCCGCCGCCCGGAGGACCGGGCCAGTATAAGCCAATAAGCTTTGCACTGAAAAAATAGACGCATCCAAAGCGATCCCCTCAGCCCTTCCCCTTTCTTCCTTCCCCCCTTCCCCATCGCCAGGCAGGTGAGGGGTGAGCCATTGAATAAATAGTGAAGCGATGAGGTTCGATGAGGCAAATTAATTCGCATTGCCGACCAAGTGATATTCGACCGGATCGATTGCCATTGTATGCGAATAATCTCAAAATTATCGAAAACTCAGCCGTTCGATCGTTTCCAGTGATTTTTTTTAAATTTTATTTCATTTCTTTTTATCATATCCTCTTGCTTGTTCATTTACCTTATTGCCTAATTTATTAATTTTTTTATACATTTTTCTGTTATCATCGCTTTTGTGGATCAAATAGCAATATTCATTCTTCTACGCAATCTTTTTAAACGTTTTTTGCAAATTTGTTTCTCCAAAACTCACCATATTTGCTTCTTTCCATTTACAATTAACAATACAAAATTTTGTTTTAGTAGCACTATCGCAGTGTTCTGTTGTGTAGGTGTATTGGTGTGTGTGTGTGTGTGTGGTTGTGCTAAGAAACGTTTGAATGGTAAAACTGTTTGGTTCTCGTCAT
>JANSTV010069862.1:0-10821 GCA_027564135.1 Lestremia cinerea
AAAGACATATATAATTGAGAAACGAATGAAAAGGAAAATCTGAAAACAAATGAAAAGAAATTGTGAATATCGAATTTATGTAGGATTTGAATTATGCATTGTCTCAGTGATGTTTAAGCTAACACTAGTTTGATGGGAATTAATTGAGAATTAATACGCATATCGTTTTGAATGATTTAACATTGAAATAGCGATGACATTGTTCGATTAACGGGTATTTCGAAAATAATCACTGTGTGCTAATTCTGTTTTCGGGTGAAACATTCAATCTGCCCGAAAGAAATGAATGTTTCTACAAAAACAAAACAAAAACAAAATAAACGCAAAACAAAAGGAAAACCAACAAGAAAAACAGAATAAAAATCAAATAAACATTCTTCGTTTGTGTCATCAGCAACAACAATTTCTTCCCAAAAAAAATGTGTGTAAATTGAAACAAAAACAAAAAATAAGAAAAGAAAAGAAAATTTACAGAAAAACGAAAACAGCAGAGAAAATTCATACGAAAAACAACCGAATTAACAAAGAAAAAAAAAACAATTGACCAAATAAAAATAATGAAGAATTTTCTTGGAAAAAAATCTCACTCGTATTTGAATTGCCTGCAAATTGTTGATTTTCCCGGTGGTTATTTTGAATTATTCTAATTTTGACAATTATTTTGTTTTAGCTGAGCGGCAAGCCAATCATCCGATCATCCATCATCCGTCGATCAGTCATCAAATGGCATCCATGAGTGTGTCTGTGGTAAATGGTGTACGCAACTGCAATCATATCACTATCACAGACAAGCATCGTTTCAATGCTTCCATTGTTCGTATCAGTCGAACCGCCATAAAGAAAGTTCACATGAAATCCTAAGCCGATACAATCGAAATATTATTGAAGAGTATTAGGCTTAGTGATGAAAACCAATGTAAGCAACCCCCGTTGATGGAATGGATGAAGAGGGATTTTGTTTTTGATGGAGACAAAACAAAAGATAAATGAAAAATCAAAAAGAAAAAAGAAAATCATTTAAATTTAAACAAACTTTGAGTTTTATGGTTTCAGTGCGAGATTCAACCGGTTCGGCTCGGAACAGCCCAATCTGCATTGCCTTTCAGAGAGTTCATCGTCATGTGTATTATCATTCGCTTTCATATATTCACCTTCTACTCAACTTGTACATATCGTTTAAGCAACTTCGCCGTTAGGGCGAGGAGAATTGTCGTGTACTTGCTAACCGGGCAATGCATATTTTGTTTCGTATCATTTCAGACATAACATTGGAATTATCCGATTGGAACTATGCCATTGGACTATCGCTGCACACGAACGATCAGAAATTTCCATGCAATTGTGGACGTATTTACAATACATTGGGCTCATTGCGATTCCATTTGTCTTCCGAGTGCGGTAAAGAAGCGCAATTTCACTGTGAGAATTGCGACTTTCGAACCAAACGAAAAACTACATTGCGGGCACATGTTCAACGTGGTGCATGCACCAAACGCTATTATTACAAACGAAAGGCCAATGAGTGACACGAACAAGCCGAACTACTGTTAATTTTTGTTTCCTCCTTTTTTCACGTCTTTGGGCTTTCTCGCCTCGAAGGCTTTGTTGTATCGTTGCATCGGAATTAAAAGAAAATATTTTTCATAAAATAGAAAATCACTTTTATTTTTCATTCAGCATTCCCACCTTCGGATTGCCATGGGACATCCATCATTCGAACGGATGATTGATTTTCGATTCGATCCTCGGTCATACTCACCATATTCAGTGATCACCCAAATGAATACGCCAATTATCAATCGCAAGATATTCTAATGATTGATTTATCTGTCCTTCTGCAGTATTTGTTTTGTGCGCATTGCGTTGCATTGACTAAAACGGGTTTCCCGACACTTTTCTCCGTTTCGTTTTAGATAAGTTGACGATCCGAAGAGATCTGTACAAGAGCACATGTGTGGCTGTTTTCAAAACGAGGAAACGTTCGAGAAATATTGGATCGTATTACTGTAAATGTGGTAGAGCTTATTTGACCAAGAGTTCATTGAACTATCATCGCAAGTGGATTTGTTCGAGTCAGCAGAATTTCGCTTGCAGTCTCTGCTCATACACGGCCAAACGAATGTATTGCTTCAAGGAACACCTCATTCGCAAGCATGGTCAATCTTTGAATAAATTTCCCTGAAGGTTTATGACTTGATGTCCTTTGATTGAACGCCTTTTTTGTGCGCTTTCATTGAGTTTGTTCGAGCTTTGAGCGCACTGAAATACATCAACATTTTTTTTTATTAATAATTTATTTCAAGTGAGAGATTTTGATATTGAATTTGAGAACTGCTCGAAAACTGTTCGAGCAGAAGCATTTTACGCCAAGAATGAATCACGTGATTGTTCTGAGTTGGAGCGCGTTGAAGGTTTCTGACCCTCGAAGAAAGCATAGCCGAAGGTTTTTTTTGGATGAATAAGGTTTTTTATTGACTTAAGTGAGGAGGTTGAAAAATAAACTGAATAGAATTTAAGACAGATCGCAGTTTTTAATCGAAACATTTGACCATAAATGGACAATTTCCGAAGACGAATCGTAAGCCCGCTGATAATTTTATTGCCGAAATGGCCGAGGGGTTGATGAGCTTTTTTCAGGTAAAATGCATTCATATATTCTGAGGTCTGATGGTTTGAGGGCGGTCTAAGAACGCGCGTGAACCAACCCTTTGCTTCCAAAAGGATTTACGACAAAGATAAGCCGCTGTGTTTGAGATTAGATAAAATTGTGTTGAAGCATTTTTAGTGAAAGCTTTGGAGTTGAGTTTGAGTTTGGACCACTGAATAGATTCAGATTGAACAAACTTTTCTTCTCTTCTTCTTTTCATATGCTGCCGTCCCTCAGACGATCCAACGTTCGACGATTACCAAGCATCAACGTTGATTTTCTGCTCGAATGGATGTGGCCGATCGTACAGCTGTTATGCCGTAAATATGAATGAAACTCTGTCCTCAGAAGAATTGCGATTCAAGTTTTGAATTTCGCTTTCAGAGCATGAAACGGCACTTGAGGATCGAATGCTCTGGGGCGGAACGTCGATTCGTGTGCGTGATCTGTCAAAAGAAATTCTTACATAAGCACCATTTGAAGAAACATTTGAAGTCAAAGCCATGTTGGGAACGAGATACATTCTAAATATGAATTTCTACCCGGAGATAACAGTCGTTCTGTGAGTGCCTTTGTACTTGATGGCTTTCATTCCCTCATCAAATATCGAAATATCATTCGAATCGATCATTCAAAATGCTTCGTTCAGAGCATAATCATTGAAGGTATGTGTTTGATTGTATGCTTACCCGTGAAAGCCCTCAAAAGCTTGGAATCTTTTCTGAAACAATGTTGAAAGGTTGAATGTGAGCGACTCAAGTCACGAACATTGTGACTCTTGCTGGTGTTTTAGAAAGATTAAATCATCACTGATTACGTAGTTCTTGGTTAAAAACCATCTTATTTTTCTACTTTTTTCAGATGGCTGTCCGTTCAAGTTGTTAAAAGGCCGTCAAATGACCTAAAAGCAACTCGTCGATATCTCCCTTTCAAATCAACAAGCGATAAGCTCCGATCGAAGTTCCTACTTCAAATTGATCTCATTCCCGATCAAAGATTCCTCGATCACATCCAAGTGATCCGCCATACATATTCATAAACCAAAATCGATCCGAATGGACGAAATGAAAAGAATTCAAATGTACAAAACTTGTGAAATGAACACTTTCCAAACAAAAGAAACTAAATAAAATCCTTCTCAAAACAAAGCCAAGGAGTTTCCGCGATATTCTTCTGCCATTTAGAGATGCTTAAAGAAAGACATCTGGCGAGCCAAGTTACTAAGTTACCTTTCTTGTCGTTTTTCAGGTGACCGAACGCACCACCAATTCATTTGCGAATATTGCAACAAAATCTATGAGTCACGAAGTGGCTGGAGAATCCACAAAAGCTATTACTGTCCACTCGCACCAAAATCGCCCCTATTGTATTGCCATTTCTGCAGTTATTCGAATCGACGACCCTACAATTTAGAAAGTCACATGCGACACATTCATCACAGTTCGAATTCGAAAAGCAAATTTTGATTTTTCGCGAAATGTCAAATGAAGAATGATTGATTCCAAGCCTCTCGGTTAGAAATCAAAATCTCGTCGAGATACTTCGGAAAAACCTCGACAATTCAATGTAAAACAAAGAAAAAGTGTGAAAATAAAATCGCCAATTTGGTTGGAAAATAATTAAAATTTCATTGAATGTTCTATTTTGATTGTAACTGTTTGTGTATAGATTGGTGTTGGGAAAGGATTGTTATGGTAATATTTATCAATAATCGTTCCTTTCTTCATTTTAGGCATTCCATTTGCACGATATCCATCACGCCATATCAAATACGGCCAAAAACCAGCAACCTTGAAGAAGAGGGTTAAAGCATCGAAATTTAAATGCATTTGCAATAGATCGTATGTAACTCAGGGTGGATTGCATATTCATCAGAAGTACCGTTGTGAATTCACCCCAAAGTCTCCATTGTTGTACTGTCCGTACTGTAATTACGCAAATCGGCGACCATACAACATGAAGAGCCACATGCATTCACATCAATTGGTGTAGAATTGAATCTCACTACAAATCTCTGGCATGCCAATCGGTTGCTTCGAAATGACGGTTCCATAGTCGACATAATTATAGAACGCTCGCGCAGCGTAACAAGAGGATAAAACACCTTCCAATCATTCCGAATGATAATGAGAAGCAACCGGAGATTCCATCATTTGCTGAAATTCATTTAGCATAAGAAACCAATTCCGAATATAAAATCAAAAGAAATCCACAGAAAACGAAAACAAAATAGAAAAATGTTAACGAATTGTATGGAACATTTATACCAACTGGAATAAAAAAACACAAAATACGAAAAAAAAAATAATAAACTGTCCACCGCAAATGCATGTTGCATTACGCATTTTCGATTTCGTTGTTTGCCTTTTACGCATTTAACTGCCTCAACGGAAGCTACCTAAGACGCATTGTCTGATTGTAAATATCCTTTGTTTCTGTCATTGCAGGCACACGACGTCATTACATGTGTAATTTTTGTCAAAAATCATACGGTTCACCTAGTGGTCTATTCATCCATCAGAAATACAATTGTCAGTGGAACGCTAAGAAATCACCGTTACTATTTTGCCCGCATTGCAACTACTCGAATCGTCGACCGTTCAATTTGAAAAGTCACATAAAGAAAAACCACGAACAATATAACACTGGAAAATCGAATAACGGACGAAAAGTTCTCAGAACGATTCATCGCAAGTAAAGCTTGCGTGAATCACGCTTCATTTCCTCGCTTACGACAAATCTCAGTTTGATTTGACTGTGATTTTAAATTTAATACTGGCATGCAAAAAACGAAGACAATTAGCCTTTTCTTCAAAGTATTGATTTCTCAAGGAAAAGACGAATATTTGTTGGGTTAACGGCATTTTTTTTTGTATATCCGTTATACCCGTTATGTTTAAGCTAAGCTGTATCAAACGATCGAATAAACAATATCGCCGAATGTAAGCTAAAAGAGTCAGAGTTTTGTTCAATCAGCCAGGTGATGGCTTCGAGCGTATGACGTGGACTTGGATGCAAGAGATTAGTGTAGCGTGAATTGGAGTCATTCTGCATTTCCCTTCAACGAATTTTCATTCATTCCTCATTCGAATACGTTTGTACGTCGTCATATATTAACTTTATCCAAGTTGGCCTCTTTTCACTAACGCTTGAATAGAACTATAGAAGCATTTGAAGATGCCATCTTCGCCTCTGACTGTCATCAAATGTCTTGTTCAAATCGTGTTCGTTCTCCATAACAATCATGCATGATTGCAAACTCACTATTTTGAGCTTTCAGAGTTTTCGTAAAATTCATAAAAAATTTCTTCTTTCAGAATCACGTTCCGTTGCTCCGTTGCCGATCAGGGACATCTACCAAATTCCACTGCCACCACTTCCACCTCCACCACCACCGCCACCACTCCCACAACCACCAAAGAGGCCGAAATTGAGTATGGCTTTGCTGTTTATGAGTCATTACGAATGTATTTGCTAAACTTTGATTGAAACTTTTCAGCGCTCAAGCCAATGGCCCAGTTGATCGAGAACTACAATTTCGGTTTCCCTTTGAGCACCATCGAGGAATTGAATAACATCGAGAAAAACATTTTCTCAGACGACAAATTTGTATCGTCTTTGGTGAGTACGAATTCTATATGAGCCATCAGATCGCCCTCTGACGCGAACACCGTCTCCAATTTCAGATCGTTTATCTCAAAAAGCAGTCGGGCACGTTGGAGGAAAATTTTCCGACATTTTTCACCGATCAGCTCGTTCAGAAGTTCAACTGGAATGGATACAATAAGCTGGCTTTTCGCGGGCGTCCAATCAGCAATTTCATTTTTGGTGAGGTTAAATTCCCTTTGACGAGCAACCCAGTCTTCATTTCACGGGTGAATTTCATTGCAGGCGTTTATAAAGAGAGATTCAATGATCCCGAAAAGGCGAAGGAGGATTATGAGCAAGCAATCCGAGCAGCTATTCGGGCATCGCGTCGACGCGTCTCCAGTCGAATTCAGCGAGAGAGAACACAAGCTGAGAAGGCTAAGAACGATTCAGCATCGAAGAAAATCACTTTCTTCCATTATCCTTAACAAATATTTAATGTTTGCCTCGGAAGTCTTCCGGAACACTTCCTTGCGGCAATTCACAATGCGGCGAACAAAAACATTGCGTCTTCTCTTTGACAAGATTCCGATTTCTCAGGCCTTATTCTTCTGCTCGTTACGAAGCCGAAGATACTTTAAGTTACAAAACAATCAAACTAAGTACAAATGAATTTTAAATTTATTTTCATTTTGTTCCGTTGAATAAAGAAATTAAAACAAAAGAGAAATGTTATTTGTCGAATGAGAGGACTTTTTTATCCGAAGGTGGACAACTGAATGAACGACGAAAATTTTCTAATTAAAATCTTTTCTTTTTCAGATCTGCTGGCTCGACGGGCAGGACTCCCTCATCTAACGATTTTTAAATCAGTTTCTAAATTCATCATTTTGTAAATAATAGATTTGGTTCAAATAAAATTTGAAGTGAAGAAAAAACGGAAAAAATCAATTAAATTTCTCAAAATGTGTTCTCTTAGACCACCGTAGTGCTTGATATGTAGTTTTCGTGTGAGAATTCGATTTAAGGCAAATAACTCAAAAAGGAAAAAGGAAGTTAACTGACCGAATGCTCTGATTCATTTCAGCTTTCCAAATAATCAAAGTGGACTCAGGTGGTGCTTTTGACAACGAACACATTGAAATGCTGGCTCCCTGGGAACAGTCACATCGATACACAAAATCAGGCAGAGGTAAGCAATTGGATATCACAGAGCATAGAACATGAAGCATAAAGCATAAAGCACAAGGCAGAAATCTCCAAGAAAAGATTTGGTCATGGGTTGCATTGAATGGAGGGGGAAATCCACCGCGCACTGACACCAGTGTTCAGTAGAGCCTCATCTCCAAATCTTGAGTGGGCAGGGAAAAACGTTTTTTTATTTTCTTTCGTTGCCTTGAATAAAAACTGAAATATTTCCAATCTAATTTTCAAGTAAAAGGAAGTGGTAGGAAAAAAGACAAAATTTGGGCATATTTTCATGAATTGGCCAACGGCGATGAAACGAAAAAAGGTAAAGCCAGTTTACGCGTTCATTCTTTGGGGTGGCAAATTTCGAATGAGAAAATTATTTAATGTTGTGTATTTTCGTATATTTTCAACAATCCACAAGGTAAAAAAGCTCAGTGTAAGCGATGCGGTCAAATAGCATCTGGACTTGTCGCGCGGATGAAAGATCATTTCTTGAAATGTTATGCAGATGCTTCCGGCCAACTGACGCTTCCAAATTTCTCATAATAAATTCGCCAGACCGATCCGGTGTCCAACTTTTTTATTTAGGGTAATTTATCGATTTCATCAATTAGCTGTTTGAATTCCAAAAAAAAAAGAGAAAAAGAGAAAAAAAAAAAACGTTTTTTTTTTGTCCACTCTGAAACACTCCTGTCTCAGCTCGATTGCTTTGGTGAAATGTAGTTAATTTCCATTTTTATTTTTCTCCCTCTCTTTCGAAGACATCGACACAGATGAAATGGAGAAGATCGAAATAATCATCAGCACGGATGGAGAGACCCGTTACGTGTGCCGCCAGTGTTCGGTTAAATACAAGACACTGAGCGCTGTTCGGTCTCACTTGAAGGAATGCGGTCGCGGAGCACAATGTTACATCTGCGGTTTCGTGTGTACGCAACGGAGAAACCTGCCAGCTCACATTGCAACGCATTCCAAACGCAAATACAAAAAGCGAAAGAGATCAGCTAGATTCAGCAATGATCATGCTCAGTGGACGTAGTGAACCTTGATGAAAAGGGAATTTACATTTCATTCCTGTTGGGTTTACATTGACTTGAACTTCATTTCCTTCCAATGCGGTACTTAGTGTAGTACTTAACACGACAAGTGGATTTATTCGATTGCGAATACTTAGGAGCTTACTTACTTCAGTTAAATGCTGCTCATCTCACCCCAAAATGAATGGAACCATATTTTCCCTGTTTCTTTTCTGTTTTTGTTCAAGTTTTGCAATTTCTTTCTTTTTTTAAATGCTCAAAGCGCTTACATCATTGATGTTAAGGGTCATTTGAATTGAATCGAAAAATTGTGTCAATGTGTAAAGTTTTAATTATAGATTTTGTCAACGAAACTAATGATAATAATGTTATGAATGAATTTAAAAGTATACACTTGAGACATGTGGACTGGGTTGTTTCATTCTCGACGCAGCGTACGAGAGTACAGGCCAAAAATAAAATAGAACAAATCACTGCTCGTGAGCATTGGAGATCATCTTTGGATTCGAGCAGTTTTATTGGAAGTAGGAAGTTTGGAAGTCTATTCAGTTTTACTGAAGGGTCCATGCCCTTTCTGATGCCCTTGACTCAGACTGACGAGCTCTATGGCTAGCTATCCCGATATGGTGGGTATTAACACACTTCAATTTCCCGCTCTGCGGAAACTTTTGACAACTACAGTCCGTGTATCGAACGCTTATGATCCTTGACGTGATGCTTGTGACGGAATTTCTTCATGCAAATGTCACATTGGAACTTCTTTTCCACCCCGCATTCCAATGCCATGTGCTTTCTCATATTGTAGTAGAGCGAATAATGTTTTCCACATCCATTCTGACAGAAATATCGTCCTTCATGATCTGTCGGATGGTGTGCTTGCTCCAGGTGATGCCTTCGAGACTTTCCATTGTAACGCAATTCCCATCGAAACGGGAAAATGTCATCTGAAATCCAAGGAAGGCGAATTAATTATCGTTTCAGCCAATTCAGTTGCAAATCTACGACAAAATATCTACGCAAGCATACACAAATCAAAAACGATTTCGAAATGAAAGATGGAAATTCTTCTGTTGATAGTTGTTGATAAACTATTCATTTATTCTCGAGGAAATTAACAATATTTTTTTTTTAAAATGCAATGTTCCGCACGTTGCAATTCGGATCGCTTTAGAGCCACGGCAACATTCACAGTCGGTGCAACACTAGAAATACAAAAATGATGATTTCAATTATTAATTAGCATTTCATTGTCGACTTCACTGCAATTTTAATGCAAAATAATTCGTGAATACAAAGCCGGTGTTTTTTACACAAAAAAAGACAAAACAAAAATCAGAAATCAGAAATTTTTGGTCTAAAATACGCCTGTTCTGACATTCAGATGGCGCTGTTTTTTTGAGATGAACAAAACCCTTCAAAGTCAGTGTCTCATCATTTAAATCCCTTCAAAGTCAGTGTTTCTCTTGGAATTTTCGTTGGATTTTCATTTTCGATTGAAAATATCCGACAGATACCGCGGCAAAAACTGAAATTGATCTTGCCATCGTTGGCGTACTATTTCAAAACGGGCCCATGTAAGAGAGACTGATGTGGGTACGCTTCGGTTATGACCCACGAAAGGATTTCAGCAGTCGATGCTATCAAATATTGAACTACCGCGTCCGCTCCATCGGGCTCAAGCCGGTCAGTCTGATTTGCAGCACCTTTGAGTCACATGACTTGAATTTGAATGTTTCACTTGCAGATTGTCTCCCAACAAACCGCCGATGAGAGTATCTATTATCCTTACTTCGAAATTGGTCATCTGCCGCAGAGTCGACAGTCGTTCTATCGGGTAAGCGACTCCTTGAAACATCCTTTCTTGGTATCTCTACACTACCCGGTGCCATTTGCATTGAGAAAACCGGTTGGCTTCCACCCAACTTCGATGACAATTGTCGCGTCATTCTCTCCTGAATGAAAACGATGACTCGATGACGTTGATGATATGGACGACGATGAGGTTGATATGGAAACTCTGACAAAAATCACCCGAGGCTAATTGCTTCATCCTCTTTCAGTACGATGACGGAGATGGCGACGGTGATGGCGATGAAGACAAGGATTATTCATTCAAAACCGTTGACGCTGACGACAAGTGATGGCCATTTCTGTATGATTTGATTTGAATAAAAGCGCAAAAATCTTATGAAAGACAAAACAAAGGAATTTTCTCATGAAGACCCATCATTTGACGACAGCCCAGTCTGTTTCAAGACGGAATTTAATTCAATTATGCCATCATCATGCAAATTTCATAATCGAAGCGTCCAGGTGCAGACATATCTAACGAAACGCAATAGAATAATGATGATAATG
>JANSTV010069873.1:0-10820 GCA_027564135.1 Lestremia cinerea
CAACAAAAACAATAAACAACAAATTAGGCAAATAGAACACCAAAATCAATCAATTACGCCTGTGGCTACAAAAATACTCACTCACTGCTGCTCCCGCTGCTATGTGAATTATTGGCAACGATTCAACCGATTACATAATCAACGCACACAAACACATGCTCATATTCATTCATACACACTCACACATAAACATTGACAATCACACGCAGCCCACCCATCTGACACACAGAAGCAAAACACAAAACGATACAAATAAACAAAACGATTATTAATGAGATTGGGGTCGCTTGCGGGCGTCCATTCGGTTTTCGAAAATATTCGGTCGAATCGTAAAGAGAGAAAGAGAAAGAAACAACAAACGGTCGAAAAAAAAGACCAATTCCACATTCCGATACGATTCGATTGATCAACATGAAATATAACCATTGAATAAGAAGCGACAGAAAATGAGCCACATCTGACTCCAGTCTCATTAGTCAGTTGGGAGCCGACCGCAAAATTCAATTGAAAAATCTCCTTGAAATGCGTCAGTGGGTTCGAGCCAGGGTATTTCCCATTGAGTTGTCGAATGAAGCGAGGGGCCTAGCGAGGGGCTATCCACAAGACGAGTCATCCGGATCGGGTCATGCCCTCTCTGAACCGACCGATCGCATTTGACACTCTCTTAATTGAGCCATTTTTATCGAATTGATGAACCCAATTGGCAAACGCAGGCATTCCGTCAATTGTGAATCAACCGTGTAATCAATACCGCAGCAATATACAAATCAGCCTCATCAATTTTTCGGGCGCCCAACAGTTCGAGTTGTGCTTGGCTTGGCCTTTCATTTCATTTTCACACCGTTTTTCCCCCCCATCTTCCGTTATCGGCGTCGTGTTAGTGCTCTTTGCAAAAACCGAGGTGTTTTTTTCCGAAAATTTCCCCCCAACAATTTTCCGTTTTCAATTTCAGTTTTTCAGCCCGTTATGCTTTGTTTTTCTTCCATTCTTTTTTACGGCGGGATCCTGCCCGTAAATGGATGTTATCTCCGGCTTGTTATTGCGGTTCTGTTTGCTTCGACTTGTTTTCCTTTCGTCGATTTTTCTCGCAAATTCTTATCCTGCCTCGTTTTGCGTTTCGTTTGTCTTTGCCGCTTGCTACTCAGCCAGTACAATTTCCTTTCTTCTTCGTCTTCAACTTTCTCTTAATGTTTTCATTTTTGTCAGCTTATCCTTGTGTGTTGGAGGAGCGCGCGCGCGCCCCTTTTATGTCATTTAATTTGTTAATTTGCTTCCTGCTTAAGCGTGTAAATGAATCACCGTTTGCTTGCCGTTCTTTATTTCTTGCCTTTTTTTCGCTGAATTTGCCATTTACACCCATTTCGCTTAGTCGCAAACATCGTTTAACCTTTTAGTGTTTAAGTGATGGTTTGTTGTTATTGTTGTCGCTTAAACAGACGACTGACTGCCTGCCAGTTGTACGGCTGCTTGAGTTGTGAGCTTGCTGAATGTGTTTTCGGTGTAATCGCACACAGAATGCCGCACCGAGCGTCTCGTAGATGCTCAATAATGACATTACTTTGGAAATTATTTATTCTTTGACGTTTCGCACCAACCAATTGTCCCGTTTTCGCATTTACCAAACGCCCCGACCATCATCCACCCGGGCACTCCATTCTGGCAGTCACATCGCATACACGTCACGCGCTGTCGTCGTCTTGACTTGTCGCTTATGACAATTTGAGTAATTGGATATTTTATTTGTTTCACATAATTTTACGTGTTTGCCACTTCTGTTGGTGTATTGCTCCTTGCGACGGTTTCGCCTCGTCCAAATGAGCCGTCGAATGGATTTAATGACATGGAAATAATGCGACGTAAATGTTTTCGATTTACAAAGCGGCTTAATGATTGTTATATCGATTTCGTGACGAAAATATAATATTCTTGTGGGAAACGCTGACGGCTGGTGGATTGTGGTGCGGTGCGAGGACCGGCGGGGTACTCTCCGAGTGTGTGTGTGTGTGCGAGATTCGTCGCTTCGAAGCAGGCCATCGATTGTTCGAGAACATGAATTTTAATTGGCAATTTGCAGAATCAAATTGAAATTGAATCGTTGCCAAATGCGTTGCGTCCACTTTTGTTGTCATAAACAGTGGGCTGGAGGACGAGCTAGAGACAGAGACCGGCGCCATTCCATCGACTACTCGACTGTTGCATTGGCGGCAATGGGCAATTTTCTCGACGGTGCAGTTCGACACCGAACTCTCAACATGACTCACCTGGCTGCGTCCACACCATCCGCAACCGCCTTCAACACACACCATTCACGTTGCGAATGCGTTACAACGAACCGTTAGGAGTTCCGCCCAACTCAAGTGACGCACAGAGTCGCGCACACCAACTCACAACCGACACACCAAAATAACACGAAATGGGAAAATGTTGGCTCGTTGCTCCGTCACCGGTGCCCTTGTTGTGTGGCATTCGATACACGCGAATTTCGACGATTATTTTCGGTTTCGGCAAAATGCGAGCAATGTTATGGTCGACCGTTTTCACGTACACACACACACACACACACGCACACTTGTACGTGTTCACATACGTCCAACGTTTACAGGATGCTTGCGTCGATTGCAGAGAGATGCTCGTAATGAAGCGTGACAAGTCAAGGACACACAAAGGAAACGTTCATCTGTCAGAAATGGTCGAAATCTCAATGGTTTGAAAAGTTCACACCTTGGTCCAAGGATTCACCTCATCGGAATCGCGTGCCAAATTGCCCGCAGACATTTTCAAAAAAGAATTTAAAAAAAACAAACACATCAAAAGGTTCATCCGACTTGCAGGCGAGCAAGCGAGAGGAACGGAGGAGAAAATGAAATGGAAAATAAAAGCGCAAAATGGTTGGTGTTTTGTTACCATTGCGGCAAACCGATTTTTGATGAAAAAAGAAAACTGAGGTCGGCCTGTTGATACGCCACGCCGCAATCGCCTCAAGTGTGAATCCGACGAGCGAGAGATATCGCCTGTCGAACCCACCGAAAGATAAGCCGCGCCGCAATGATGAACGGGATCGGATGGCGAAAAAACCTCAAGCATTTTTCCAAGCTAATGCCTCTGCACCGAACATTATTCGGTTGATAACGGGAAATGGAGTTTTCATGTGCTGCGCGCACCATCACCGCTGCCACCGTTGCCAGCACTCGACGCCACTCTACGCGAGACCCTCACACTCGGGGTAATTACCCACTCAACGGATTTTCAACACAAATTTCACCCTTGACGTGCATCGTAAAGTATCAAACAATAATTCATAATCGACATGACAGCCGCTTGATGCGTCGAATGGAAACCTAATGGAATGGAAAGTCTATCCGTGACGAGATGCCAACGGAGAGCTGGGAGGGGAGACAGAGATGAAAAACGCGCGTGGCGAAAAAAAAACGAAACGGTATTTCGAGCGAAAGAGAAACATAACGAAAAGCGAATGATTCGCCGCTCGTGAATGTGATCGACGCCAGGGAGAGGTCGCTCAGGAAATAAATGGTGTGAAATCGTCTTTGGCTGGGAAATGAGCAAGATTCCACCAGCCGATCGATATACGGTTGTGACTTTTATTGATTGAAGTCGAGCAAAGTTGTCGAACGTTTTGCCGACTCGAAATAGAATTCATTTGCATTTGAGAGATTCATCGCTATTCTTATATCATCTTGAGAATATCGATCGTTGTCGGCAGCCGGGAGATGTGTCTGTCGAAGCGCGTGCATGTGTGTGGGTCTGTGTGTGTGCTGACGATGAGCAAAAGAGGACCAAATGAGAACGTGGCGCATACAAATTGAAGCGTGCCATACGATGGAACGTCCTCGGGACCGTCAGCCCCGCACGATCAAAGTGTTTTAATTACATCATCCATTCTGATTTTCATCTCAGGCGAATATTCTAATCGAGAAATGTCTCTCGCAAACACATCGTGCTTATTATTATGTGGGCTAATACATGAAATGGATGAACTTTGGGCTTTATGACAGCGGTGCAAATGAAGATCCCGCATTCGATTTGCCTTGCAAATGTGTCGACTACGTCGTCGGTGACAATTCGCCTTGGAATATGCACACACACACACAACACACACACATACACGCACAAAGCAATTTATCCGTCCCTTTTGGACGACCCGGCAAACGTGACATCGTTTTCTGTCATAAATATTCCGCAAAATTTAACCAAACAAAAATCTCATAACATGAAATTGACCGCGTGCTTGCGACATCTGAATGGTGAATTGAAACGCAAACAGAGACGACGACGACGAACGAAAAGAAGGGAATCTTATTCGCGCAATGCCCGAAGAAATGGAAACGAGCAAACGAGAACGCACCAGCTCCAGTAACGGCCATCAACAGGAGCGCAGCAATAAAACTGTTTGTAATGAAACAAGAGAGCGCACAATGGAAAAATTTGAGGACGACGCCGAAATAAAAGGAAAATTTCTTTATTTTGAGCTCATTGTGTTTGACGAGCGCACAAAGTGAAATGAGAGCAATTCGCGTTCCGTCGTTGATTCGTCACCGTCAGAGTCGTGCAGCCGACGTCGCGTATTATTCCAATGGAAACGCTTCCAATGGATTTTCACAATTTGCATTTCGAATGAATCGGGAAAAATGTGGAAAATGGAATGACAGGAAATTGTGTTTTTCTTGTCTGCTCCCTTCAAATCCATCAATTCCAGTTCATCAGTTTTGATCTTTGGCCCTCAGCGCTTCGGGCCAACATTTCCAATGAAACAATTTTCCATTCTCATTTTTCCCCACCGGTTTATTCCGCGCGTCAACTTTCTAACGGGAGTTTTCAATTTTCATGGAAAATTCATGGAAACTGTTAAATAAGAAAATTGCTTTTGTTGCGTTTTGTGAAAACAATTTTTGCGGCGATTCCAGCAGTTCAATTGCCGTCGACCGGGGGAGGCCGTAGCGCACCCGACGCCAAAGGCCGACTGAAATTCGTTTGGGGAAAATTTTGTCCGGGAGATTTTGTTCGAGCCCAACGGCTATTTTGAAAGTAGCAAGAGGAAAAATTACTTTGTAATGGATGCCCGGTTGACGACGGATGGTAAGCCAGGGGGTGACCTTCAAATGATACAGATCAAATCAACAGACATGTCGCCTCAATCCAGTTGCATAATCCAGTGGATATTGGCTTTACATTAATCATGTCACAATTCAACCGGTCGGATCATTCAATCCATCAAATGCCAATGCCCGGTCCAATGATGAGCATTCCGCATAATCCCGGCACAAGCCAAATTCAAGGCGACGCCAATGGACAGCCAATTGGATCGATGGAGGGGAATATGACGGACGACCAGACTCTGCGCGACCAATCCATTTATCATCGAATGTCCATTTCAGGTTCGGCGACTTTCGGCAATTCTCTGAATTAGTGAAAGCTCTTTTGCAGCATAAACGTCCGACTCGATTAAATGGATTTGTGTAAACTCCGCACTGGACATTTTGACTGCACAAAAAGCATTTCTGGTGAAAAGACCAGAAAACCCAACAAATGAGGCCATTCAATGGCTTTTCCTTTGCATGAAATTTTCCAAAAGCACTGTGTTTTGCATTCGAATTTCGTAAATCAGCTTTTTCGATCGCTCCGAGCTTGTCGGTTTGCTAGAAACGTATTGGTTTGATTTTGAGCATGTCGTAACGTATTTGCAATTTGCATGGACGTGCGCAACAAAACAACTAGAATGCTTTTCTCTCTTTCTTTCGAACAAACCGAACAATTTGAAATCAAAATTGATAAGAATTCATGCAAGCTTTGAACGTCGCCAGCGCAAATTCAATTTCATTATTTAATGCTGTGATTCTCCTTTTAGATTCGATATGATGACGACGACGATGATGAAGGTCCTCAACCGGACGCCACACTCGAACAGGGTGCCCCCCTACCTGTACGATTGCAAGGTGGCTTCCCGCCGGAACTGGCCTCCACTCCTCTCGAGGATATCGACGGTTTTTATTCAAATCAAATGGTAATCTGTCTCACACCTTCACACCACATCTCCCGCTCGCACCTCAATGGAATTTCAGCGACGTCTCTGTCTCGGTGCCCGGCTCTTGAATCGTTCACAGCCACATCAAACTGCAATCATTCCGAAAGTTGATGGAAAAGACAGACAAACGAAAGAAAACAATTTTCGTTTTTTTCATAAAAAAAAAAAACTTTCTGCTCGAATCGCAAAATCGCTCAAAACTAAAGGAAATTCGAATCGTCAACGAGAAGAATGAGGAGAAGAAGCGAAAACAAAAGAAAATTTCCAATTGAATATTTTCGGTGCTTTGCTCACAAAGCGGAGAGAAATGTGCTGTTGTTGTGGCCTCAACGAATTCGGCTTTTGTACTTCGTCGTCGCTTTTAATATATTTCTTGTTGTTTTATTTTGAATAATACATTTCGAGGAATGGAACAGAACGACAACAGCAGCAGCAACGGCAGAAACAGCAGAAATCGAAAAGAAGCAAAAACACAAAAAAAAGAAAGAAAAAAAAACAGAAAAAGGCAGCCACACACGAAACGTACCGCCGAACAATAACATGTTATTACGATACGGAGAATAATTCAGTCACGAACAAGTTGTTACCGTTTTATTGATTGGACTGCAGGTCTTTCTTCGTACACTGTTAAACCAGTTGAGAGCGATTTGAATAAAATCCATCCTATCCGGCAATGGGCCGAGCGAGTGTGTCAGTGTGTCTGAGTCGGCTCGATTAGACGCCGCTCTTCTCGTAAAGTGTTGGCACTGCATCGCCTCACACACACTCACACACAATGGCAGCACATGCAACAGAAACTATAATAACGGTTTTCACAATTAAATTTAATTGCAAATAACGTTCAATAAATACATTATTTGCATGCGATTCGGTTTCATATTTAAATCGGGTTATTTCTCGGTTTACTTTTGAATTTTATTCAATTTTCTTTCGGCCGCTTCGTTTGTTTCCTTCGCTTTCGGTTCAGTTTCGAATGCGAATTATGATAAACTTTCGCACCGACGGCAGTTTATCTGCAATGTGCATCACGGTGGCTTTGAAAGTTGCCTGACGAAAAGTTTCGCTAAACATTTTTTTCTTGTTCGATTCTCCGCTGCTGACTGCGAGCCCTTGCGAAAGGACTGGCACCGCTTTTGGATGCAAGCCAACGGAAGAATGAAGCGATTGGGGGTTGATGTTGCCTGGAAGCACTGCGCAAAGAAAGGAGTGAGAGTGAGAGAGAGAGATAAAAAGAAAAAAAAATGGGCGAGCGAGCGAGATAGAGAGAGAGAGAGAGAGAGAGAGAAAAGTAACTTTCAATGAAATGTAATCTCGGATTATGTCGCTAATCTTTCCATTGAGGCTTCAGCGAGGAGCGAGCCCCTGCAACACCCGTGGGATCTCGGCCATCGATGTGATTAATCCCGACTCATCCCAATTTCGTTGTGTTTCTTCTTTTTCTCTGCCATCTTTCCAGACATTCGTAGTTGTAAGCAAAGGAAAAGATATATTTCGTTTTTCTGCATCAAAAGCTATGTGGTTGCTTGATCCATTCAATCCAATACGTCGTGTAGCTATTTATATTTTGGTACATCCATTATTTTCACTATTTATAATAACAACCATTTTAACAAATTGCATATTAATGATAATGCCAACAACACCAACCGTCGAATCAACTGAGTGAGTATCGAAAAGTCATAACGTTTTTTTATTTTATTAGTTTTCGTTTAATTTAAAAGCTCATTATTGAAGTTTATTGAAATGCCCGAGGCGGCCATTCGACGCCGATCATGGCGATGTGGCAGCGATGCCCTCACAAATCTCGTTCCGATTTGATTTTTATCGTTTTTTTTCTTCTCGAATCTCGTTTCGAACCAGTATTTTGTTACAAAAACAATTTTCGAATTATTTTTCAAAAGTTAGAGAAAATTACGAAATTTAGTTAAATTCGTTGGAAAATTTAGAGTAATGTCGTTTTTGAGGGCATTCGTTCCGTTACGAGGGGCCTCGTCGTCTAGTCGATGTTGTCCTTCTCACGAGTCTCATGTCTCTTTCACGACCAAATAGTTAGACTATTTCAGTTATTATTGATTATTAATTAAATTAATTGAAAAAAAATTAAATCAATTAAATCTTAGAAGAGGAAATTATCGAAAATTTATTTAAAGAAAATTTATTAAAAAAAAAATTAGTTAAAAAAATCCAAAAAATTAATTAAAAAACAAAAAGCAAAAAAATTAGTAAAACTTAATTAGTAAAAAAAATCAATTATTTCATTCAAATGAACGTAATCGAAGATCATCCATTAACAATTTGGCAAAATTGGTGGCAAAAATCGCGAGTGCGTTTGACATTTCAAGGGAGGTGCTTTCCAACAGCCCAAGCACACCGTGAATTAATTGAACCAAAACGTTACAAATCACAAAAAGCGAATTCACCGCAAAGCGAGTGAAATGGAATTGAGATAAACCGCAAAACGAAAAAAAAAAAAACTGAAATGATTTAAATGAGAATTTATGAACGAAAACAGAAAAAAAAATCAAAAAAAAAACAATTTATTCAATTCAAACAGGGTGATATTCACCGGAATCTACACATTCGAATCAGCTGTTAAAGTGATGGCTCGAGGTTTCATTTTATGTCCATTTACGTATCTTAGAGATGCATGGAATTGGCTGGACTTCGTAGTAATAGCATTAGCGTGAGTTTCTTTGTACAAAATAATTTATTCAAAACCAAAAACAAGAAAAACAATTTCAACTTTTTAGAACTTTTCAAAACAAAACCTTTTCATTTCGTTTTTCCTTTTGTTTTTCCTTTTCTTTCGTCATTTTCCTTTGGATTAGACCAATCAAATAATATTTAGAATTTTATTATTTTTTTCAATCATTCATCGGTCATTCTAGTCATTCATCCGTAGCTCCCCCGTCGAAAATGCCCCCAGTCTCGGTGGTCACCTTGCATTCCAGCAGGTCGTAGTCTAGCTAGATAAAGGGTGACCGCCACCCAGCATATTCACCATCATTTGCAATTGGTGTCATTAGAGTGTCTAGTTTCATTTGACGCGAGGATCCCAGAACAAATCGAGGCTCTCATTCAAGATTTAGTCTGTTGAATAATTGACGATCGCCGGGTCCGATTTCTTGCGAGAGTCGCATACCTTACGTGCCATCGTCGAGCAGTCCACCTGGAAAGCAGCGTA
This sequence comes from Lestremia cinerea, assembly GCA_027564135.1. Lineage (NCBI taxonomy): Eukaryota > Metazoa > Arthropoda > Insecta > Diptera > Cecidomyiidae > Lestremia > Lestremia cinerea. Next base: position 9,225 of record JANSTV010069873.1, read on the forward strand.
ATGTCATTCATTAATATTAACCGAACCGTATTAGTAGTCGACATAATTTCATCTAGAAGATCCGAATCGGGCCGGGGCCATCCATCCCCAGAGACATTAGAAGAAAGTGGTGTAGCCAAAAATGGAATATAAATTAGAATTCTCGTGATGTCCACCATTCATAGACGATGATTAGAAATAGTCCATCTTATTTTCGAGTAAATTTAGAATGTTTTCCAATCGAATTTCATTCGAGGGCGTCGAAACAAAAGTGCTGAACCAACGATAAAAACAATGAGAGCCCAGTGGTGGAAATGGGGGTAATGGGAAATGCATGGGAAAATCATGTTGAAATCATGACAGTGTTCGGAACACAGCGGAGGCACAAAAACAGTAGAGAAAAAGAAAATGCTTTTCAACTTTGACTTTTGTCAAGTGTGGAACTCGATTCACACACACTCGCACACATACCCAGACCCTCACTCCCAGTCGAAAACACATTCACAAAGTGGAAAATGCGAATTCATGACGCTTTTCACTGGAAATATGTTATTTCATTTTTCGTCCATTGTTTCAACTCGTTGAATAAAAAGCGCCTTCTATGCCATCAAATCTATGCGAGACACACGAGCGCACACATTGACATGGTGCCTGTTATGTTTGTCCTACATTTTCCATTCGCCACTCGACAAACGACAACACACCAAGTGCCTCTCTGTGTTACATAGCACAACAGTCTGTACATAACCCCTGTCTTTGGATCGATACAGCACGGCAGTTCCTTCTTCTTCTTCTTCTTGATACATTCTTTCTTTCTTTCTTTCGATCCAATTTCGGCTAACTCGGTCTATGCAGGAGTGCGTTTGTGTGTAGGTGAGTGTTCCGAAAAGGGAAACGAATCGAGTCGCATTACTATTGTTCGATAAAATCCATGAATGAAAATGTGTTTGGACGGCTGCGGCAGAAGACGAGGCCAAGAACAATGTACACTGTACATCCCTCTCCTTCTCCAACCCCCCTCGCTAGATTCGGAGGTGTCTATTCGAATATGTATCGTATCGACCTTTGTCATTGTGTCGAAAAACGACAACGACCAAAATGAAAATATCGACAAAGATAGAAGGTGTGAGAAGAGTGAGATGGGGGCGAAAATCACCCACAAAATTTCCAAGCAATTTCGTTTATTTCTATTTTCGGTGACGTTTGTAAACAAATCCATCCAAGAATATGACATTAATTTCTTTGGAGAGTCGACACACTGTTTACGATGTTGTTTGTTGATCAAAGGTCACTTGAACCAACGATTATATCGACATAAAATCTCCACCTAAATTCGGTTAAGAATCATCTCGCAAATCAGACACTCAATATCGCAGTCCCATCAAATGATAGGGTTCGGCAACACTCATTCTCGCAAACAGCATTTTCATCAACCTTTTTGTTTCTCATTTTGCTCAATTTTTCGAATACAATCAACCCGACCCCACCCATCCATTATTCCATTATTCAAACAAAAATCTAACCAAAAAAAAAAAAAAAAAAAAAAAAAAGAAAAATAATTATTCAACCAAAATGTTTCAATTTGATTGTAGCTATGTTACGATGGGTATAGATTTG
>JANSTV010069884.1:0-10818 GCA_027564135.1 Lestremia cinerea
ACACACACACACACACACACACACACACACACACACACACACACACACACACACACACACACACACACACAAATGCATGGCACGCCGGTTCCCTCTCAACGACACAAGCACAACAATATTTCAACGAGCAAATATGCAATGTATATCTTTTTGTATGACACATAAGATATTTATGAATGCGTCTCTGAATGTTTCTTTTGGTGGCGACGGGTGTCTGTCTCTTGTTGTGCTGGGAGTCAGATTTTTATGTGTCGATGTTAAAAGCCGGTTGGGTGGCATCGAAACATGTGAAAAATACCGAGAAACAATTCCTCTACCAAAGCAACCATTTTTAGATGGATAGAACATCATGAGCTATTAGACCAACTTGAACGGCAACAATGAATGGCAACAACAGAAAATTTGTAACAAAGTAAAATTTATCTTCTTGTAATACCAAAGCGGAATAGTTTCGTGCTCAGTTCAGTTCAGTATTTGTTTTGTATTCGCAACACTTTCATTTATTCGAAGCTTATGCTGTTTTGGGAAAAGAGTGAAGCTGTGACGACGGTGTCGACGTTGACGACGATGTCAGCAATAACAAACAGTTACAATCTTAATTTAATTATTATTACAATAACAACTATATGTATGTAACAAATGTACGTATGTAATCTCACTTGACAAAAACAATTAAATGTGGATTTTGCACTTATTCGAAATATGTTTCGAATTTCGGTGTTCAGGTACAGACCGTTTGCTGTTGAAAAAACGTTGAATTGGGAACTTGTTATTGGGAGTGGGAGATGGACAGAAGTTTCATTAAATATGAGGTGATGGGAGCTATTCAACTCTGTTTACTTGCCATTCTTTGGGCAATTCTAAAAAAAAAAAAAAAAAAATATGTCGTCATCTGGAACACTCGTGACAAATTAATATCGAGAAATTCCATTAAACATTCAAAACGGATGCAATTTCACTGCAGGTCCCGGATAGAGTATAATGTGGGCGCAAGTAACCCTTGAGGACGGGAATATATAGCATTTCGAAAAGCCAAATAAAACTGAACATTAATGATTCAATATTCGAAGCTAACGAAAAATTTATTTTCTTGCAGTTTTGATGTTCGTGGCCGATCATTTGCCAAGGCGCTCTACTGGTCCGACACGAATTCATTTGGTCCTCGTGCATATTTCGTGACTGTATCACAACCAGCCGCTCTCAGTGTGGACAATGTACAATTGGATGATGGCGGTGTAAGTAAATCAACAGTGCTCTCGTTCACCATATTTAATATTTAAAGTGGAATCGGATAGTTTATACATTTCCAAAAAAAAAATTGGTTTTCGCATGCACATCTTTCATTCATCGAATGGCGTGGATGAAATAACCCCGTTTAACCGCCATTCCCTTTCTTTTACTGCAGGTATACCGTTGTCGTGTCGATTTTCAAAATTCACCAACACGAAATCATCGCATTAATTTAACAGTTATTGGTGAGTAAACGATATTTTCATTATTTTCATTATGGGTCTGTCATCGGGCAAGACAAAATCGAAAGAACTTGGAAATCGTTTCGCAATAGACGTTTCGCAGTGACCGACTTTATTTCATTACATGATAATTTATATTCGCATTCAACCATGGCTGAGAATCACAAAACGACCATTGAGCATAAAATGCAGAAAAACTATCTTGAGCACAGAAACCTCGATAAATTTATGTTTGAGAGTATACATGAAAATCCTATTTTTATGTCAGTGGTTGAGTGCAGAGTGCATTAAAATAACTGGGCGAGCGTTGAACGCAAAATGATAAAGACGCAAGGGGATCCCCTACCTTCATCCCCTTCCAGATGAACACAAAGCCAACAAACAAACGAACGATACATTCACACATTCACTAGAATCGGGAACATTTATATATTCTTTTCGCAAAATAAAAACAATAAAAATCTGTCTTTGTAGCATCCAAAACCACAATGTTTCACACACATACACTCTCACATACATATATTCTAGAATGTCGATTCTTGATAGCATTCAATAATGAATGAAACGATAAATCTTAAAATTTTCTATTGCATGCGAATTCGAAGCGATGACTGAACGGAAAGCATCACCTCAGATGGCAACGAAAAATTCAACTGAAAAACTGATAAATATTTAATAGAAAAACCTCTTGGAATTATATATTTAGTAATAAACACTTACACCCGAGCTCTGAAATGGTGTGCTTGAACAAGCTTTATCTGTTGTTGTTGTGTGTACGTCGATGCCATTATTATTTTATGCTCTCTTGGCTGCTGATAGTTTTCTACTGAAAATGTGCGATTCTGCGTTTTTTTTCCTCGTTTTGTTTGATTTTTCTTTTTCGGGGAAAAAAAACAAAAATTACAGTGAAAATGGCAGGGAAATAAAGCTTGAAATCGAGCGTGAAAGGGAAAAACCGAAAAAGGTTTTATTTGTAACATAATATGGCACTTGATAACTTTTATCAATTTTAATTGTGCTGTTTTCAGCAATGGCGAAAAACGAGAAAATTTTATGAGAAATCACAACATGACTCGAACTGTCGGATGGGGAGATGGAGAAAGTGATTACCGGTAACCTCCGCAGATTGAGCATCGACCATTAAATCATATTTTATGCATGGTTTTCCTATTTTAATCCATTCTGGATTTTCCGCTGTGTGTTGTTTTTTTTTGCCACCGGTTAGTTTCTCTTTCTATTTCTGCGATAAAAGACAAAACAACGGATTTCATGCTGAATTGTTTGGATATCTCATTGAGAGAGCCATTCTGAACTTTTCAGTCGGCATTCAATTCAATTTCATTGCGAACAGTTTTGGTTTGTCGTTTCATATTTTGAAATTTCATGTCGTTGTTGTTGTTGTTGTATTTATTGTTGTTATCTTTCTTCTATTTCATCACTTTCGTTCTCTCTCGCTCTCAGTATTTGAAAAAGTGCGAGATAAGAGCACTTTTAAATTATATTTTTCGCAACAACAAAACAAAGCAAAGCAAAAATTCGACTTGCGCGTATCGTATTCCGCATTAATAAATTCATCTTTTCTGAATGTGTGTTTGGTGTGTTCACCGTTCATTCAGTTTCATTCAGTATAAATTAGAATAGTATCTGCGGAATCCACCAGCACACACCTATTATGGTCGTTTTTTATTTCACATTTTTCAATCGCCGGCACTCACTCTTCGATGTTCGTTGCTGCTCAGTAGTATATTTTTTACATATTTCATTGTTTTTCAGTAAATTATCTGTTTTATTGCTTTGGCCAGAAATTTTCCGGCGGAAAGCAACAAAATGATTTTCCCCAAACGAGTTTAGTTGTTTTTTTTTAATTTCTTCTTTTTTTTAAATATAAAATTGAAGTAAATTCGAAGAGCATGAATAATTTGACTCGATGACGATTGCTGTCAGATGCATGCGGTCATTCTATTTCGACCAATAATTTTTGGAAAATAGGAAACGGTTGGAGATGACGGCTCTGATAATCGGCACTTTTCGCCGGAAAATGCAGCAAATAGATTAATCTTGTTCGCTTTCAAAGCGAGAATCCTCGGCAAGTAGTTGAATTTGAAACTTTTTTAATTCTTTCCAAGAAAGACGATGAAATTTTCTTTCCGAAGAAAAATCCTGTCGAAAACTGTTCGACTAGGCGAATTTATCCAAACTAAAAATCCAGAATTTAATGCAATTTCAATGTGAGATGAAACTAATCCGTTTGACAAATCGTTAAAGGATTAAATGAGGATGTCTTGAAATTTGATAAAAGCATCGTATGCCATTTCGAGTAAAATTCACTTATTTGTTTCAAATGCCAGTATACCGCATCGAAATAATGTTCCAGTAGCTTTGCAATACTGCATCCAGTCACCACTATAACCGTCGTTGGTGGTCGCAGCCCTATCCGTACACGAGCACACATACACACATACACATTAACATACACACAGACATACACACACACAAACACACACATACACACACACATACAGATACACACACACATAAAGATACACACACACTAACGTCCACATACAGATACACACAAACACAATCCCACACACACACACTTACGTCCACGCCAGTCACACAGGCACACATGCACATACAAACGCGAGAACTCCTAATGTTGTCAAATGTGTTTAAAAGTTTACCCTCCGAACCGACGATTTGAGTGTAAGATGAGAAACTTCCATATTCACTCGCCACATCTCCATCAAATGTGATAAAGTTTTCAGTGGCTCTCGCACTCTCAGTGTCGAATGGCATCGGCGTCGCTGGTGGTTGGTTTGATGCTCGCTTCTCGCCTTTTGCTCCTTCAGTTTGGTTGATAGTTAATTTGATAAATAATCTGTTTGACATGCTAGTACAAGCGACATAACTTACTTCAACTTGAACCGATGAACAGGAACGACCAGAAAAAGCACAACGATCGCCGCATCGTCTGTGGATTTGGTTGGAGTAGCTCAATGATTGGCAGAAGCTGAATGGAATTGCCTTTGATTTGTCTGCGGTGCCGTATTGAAATACATTCATACTGACAGATGAAGATTTGCGAATTGTTTTTTCGATTGAGAAAAATTTCAAAGCAAGTATTGGTAATCGATGGTTTCCTTTCGGCTCCTGGAAAAAAAATTGATTGCGAAAACCGTTTGTCATCGCAAAACCATAAAATTTGATGATGACGTATTGCTCACAGATTCGCTGAGAGAGAGAGAGAGAGAGAGCGACTTCTTCCAATTTCTTCCGAATTTCCGCTTCGGTATCCCTAGAGATTCATTCTCATCTTGACGTTGATTACCATTACCAGCAACCATTAGTCGCTAGCGTAAAACCATCAAAATTCTCCATTCTCTCTTTCTATTTTCCTCTTCCCTGGTTTTCCCCCGTATCAACCGCATTGACCCAACCAAAATTAGTTAAACGAAAATTTATGTGAAAATTCTCTAATTTGTCGAATAGTTTACGAATTATCATGCAATTTCATACAAATACAATTAATATGTCAGTGAATAATCTTAAAATTTCGATCACAGTCATCCGTTATTCTATACAAAATAATTTATTATAATTATAATTATAATAATATGTTGCTGTCGGCGTAGACGATTGCGATGATAACAACAAGAGAGAAACAGACAGAGCAACAATGACAATGGCAATAACAGCGAGAAATATCAACTGAAATGACAACAATGACAAACATTCAAATAACAAATAGTGGTGGAATTGCGACATAGCGCAGCATCGTCACCAAGCCATCGCAAATGACGGAATTGATGAAAACGTCATTTCATTCATGACGAACAATTTATTCCCAACATTTCTGGTTCACGGATTACAAATGAATGTAAACTATTCAGCAATAACTCTCCGATTCCTTGAAATATTGGCATGTCGATCGACGGGAATTAAAATGAGTGAATGTGATTTGACGATTGAAATATTCGAAATGCAATGTGACACGGACGATGGTTTAGAGCCAGAGAGGGGAACGCAACTTGCGATATGACTCAAAGATTTCGTAGGAGAAAGTGGATCGATATTGACACGATCATTCCGGTCGCAGTGAACCAAAATACCGAAATCAAATGGCTCGAACGTAATTGATAAACGGTTACAGAATAATTATCTCTCATTTGGTCGACGATAGCGGCAATTTCACTCAACTCTGTGCATGCCGAGCATATCGCCTTTTATGTATCTAAATTGCCTCCATTCGATACCGTCCTCGGTTCGATAAGTCTCGATTTGTTTCAACACTTGATACCGCAACTGGCAACGGCATCATCCATTACGTATTTGGTCGAATTCAATCGAGGTTCTTGTTCGAAGCCCATCGCTCAGCTTGTAATTTATTAGCGAGATGGTTGTTGGACATTTACTAACCATCATTCATTTCAGTGCTGAATAATTTCATCGATTAACAAATCAATGATATTTCATAAATGTTTCAGTCATATTGATTTACTGCTTATCGATTTGAAAATGCAACTAATTGAAGTTTAATGGATGTCCGTTTTGACGAGAAAATCGATTTAAATAAAAATTCAAATGGGCATTGGCGTATGCATTTGAAACTGAATCGTTAAATGACAAATCATGGATGTGCTTTTGAAATGAGATTTTGATTCGCCGTGAATGAGTTTAAGGCTCATCCATTAAAAACGATTTACCACCGACAACAGTTTTTTTTTCGGATCGGGCTTGAATGTGCGCGTAAAGGGTGGTTCACGTGGCTAGGCCACACTTTTCGCACGGCCGGTTGTTCTGTCATTGCTTTTTAGGTGTCGCAAGCGGTAATACATCATAAGCTAATAGGCCCTGAGGTGGTATCGTGCAGAACGAAAGGTTTTGATGACGAACTGCTGTTCGTTTAAAGTGACGACGAGTTGAAAAAATCTTTCACACGCACATAATCTCCCTGTCCTGCTTTCGAAAACTCCGCCTGCGCACATCCCATCCCCAGAACTATTTCGCAGAATCGCTCAATCCGCTTGACGATTAGGTTGAAGCGCGTCATGTGATGTAATGTTCGTTTGTTGTTCACAGATTGTTTGAAAATAATTAGTACAAAAGTTTATCGAGGAAATTTATAACCATTGAATGGGGTAGGCTGCTTTGGAAACGAGTTGGGGTGTGTGCGATTCTCTCTGCTTGAACTGCCATCGTTACCTCCAATTTCGTCGACCCCCATCATCATCACAATCACCCTTACCCATTCACGTTTGTTCTTTTCACCTTTTCGTTTGAATGTTCCAATGCAACGAGGGCAACGCAAAATTTTCCATTTTAATTGATTGTTTGTGACAAATAACATACACGACAATTTAATTGCTATGCGACGTAATTATTTCCAATAGTGAAATTGCGTTTGAATGTTGTTACCGGATATGATGGATTTTAATAATAATTTTCACTCCGCTTGATTTCGATTTTCCCTTTCATGTCTCTGTCCGAGACAACTTTCCACATGCCTACACACACAAGCCAATTGCAAACGTAATTTATTCCATTTGCTTGATGGTAAACGATTGACAGAACTTGGTAAATTAGATGATTTGCTCATGTTATATTGATGAATCATCGGAGGTATCGGGAACTGGTAGCAGGAAATCAGTGAGTAAGACACTCACTGGTGACAGATGCTGAAGAGGGTTTTTCTGATAAATATAGTCAATTGGAGACAATAATTGCATTCGAACAAACATATGAATGTTTGCAATTAGGGAGGGTTGGCCGTTTGGCAAGCATTCCATACCTCACATCACCCGCCACAATCCCAAATCACCATCTTCGCATCATTGTGCTATTTAGTCTACTCCTTTGAGTCAAATCCCAAAGATAAAAAAGTACGTCGGAAGTAACAAAAAAAACAGGTTCCACATTTCATATCTGACCGAAATCAACAACATTATTTGTGCAGTAAAATAGTAGAATTTGCGTAAATACCCTGAAATATTCAAAAGCAATTTTACATAACATGTGAAACATGCCGACAAATACGCTGGCTGGTGGTCAGACGATCGTGGCTGGGTTTTCATGCAAATGAAAAATCTCAAATGTATTCGCGCCGCATGTCAGAAAGGGATTTCTGTGGTATTTGAGCAAGCGGGCTGAATGAGCTTGACGAAGTTTAGCGAGTTTGTTCGACGGGAGACACCGCACAGAAACGCTTGACCAATTGATAAAAAAAAATAAAAAAATGTCTAACGAACAAGTCTCAAACACGATCTGAATCGCAGTGAACGGGAATATAAATGCTCATCAGACCATCCCCATCATCATTATGCGCAACCTCTGCCATCGCTGCTACCACATCGGAATGTTGCAAATAAATTGTCATAAATAATAATTTATCAAAACGAACATTTTGGAAACCTCCAGACAATTTTACTGAAATTCGATTCATCAAATCAAATATTTCATTGAATTTACATCCGCAAGGCACAACCACCGTCGTCATCTGACGGTCGTGTTGTCATCGTCAAAAACATATAAATTAAGTCACATCATACTTTCTGATTTGATTATTTAAATGATGTTTATTGCAATAATGTGATGAAATGAGATACACCGTTGGGGAAAAAGGTGACATTTTTGTTTGGGTGAGTTGAAAATTTGGTGAAAATTGTCTAAAAGAAAATGCCGAAATTAAAATGGAAATAAACAGCGGGCTTGGCAGCAGTCGATTCTTTGGGTGGCTTCGAATGAATAGACGGCTATGGTGTGTGTGTGTGTGTGTGTGTGTGTGTGTGTGTGTGTGTGTGGGTGTGTGCCTGATTGTGTATGTGTGTGTGTGTGTGTTTTTGTGTATGTGTTTGAGTGTGAGCGTGAGCGTCTGAGTCAGACAAACGATTCAATTTTATCTTGATTCAATAACATTCCAAGCACACACTCACTCACACAATTATCTTGACAAGTGAGTCAACATTCCCATCGTACAGATGATTTCATTTAATTAAAATAAATTTTCAAGAAATTGAGAACATAAAATAATTATTTGAAAATGAAATAAAATTTACGTTCGAAAACATGTCAACGTCTTGCGAAGTAAATGAATCATTTGGAAAATTGTTTTCTGTTCTCGGCTCGCTATTTTTTCATCTAACCGTCGGCTGATCGACTGACGCCAATGTGCATATGCAAGCTGAAGTTTCACTTGGCAAACACAGACAGATTGTACTAGCCGACCGCCAGCTGTATAGCACAAAACGGTAAAGTGTTATTTCTTCATTTTCATTCGGTTTTTTTTTCTTAATTTTGGCTTCCAGCTTTTGACGTTGATTTTCCATGATTTTAATCATCATCTCTTTGGAAAATGCCAAGGCATTTGAGCTACGCATTATTCAAATAGTACAAAAACTTCTAGCAAGGGAATTATAAAGTTGTCTTGATTTTAATTATGTTAATTTTTCGTTATGCATAAAACGAAATTGAGTAAAGACGTAAACTTTTGGTTGATGATTGTATTTATGAGTCAGAGCCGTTTTCATTCTATTGCCAGGCGTAGCCTACCCAATCCAATCAGTCAGTCAGTCGCTCAGCCAGCCAGTCAGTCAGCTACTCAGCCAACGGGCCGCATCTCAACAGTGATGCCTGTATAATTTTCATTTCAGCACAAATATGCTTTTTATTTCTTCTTCTTCGGATGTTTTTCTTGTGTTTTTTTATTCATTCGCCGATGGTATTTTTTCCTCTTCTTGTTGAGCTTTTCCGTTAAGCGAAACTTGAGGCCTTTTATCTATCCCCGACCGATGAAGGAGACGAAACTTTGTCGGTCTTAGGCGGACTGAGCGACAAAACAAGCCACTTGTCGACGTCACCGCCGTTCGACCTATCAACGGTGATGACAAAAGAACTGTCTCGCACAAAGAAAGTTTAATACTTAATTATATATTTAAAAACATTTCAAATTCTAATACGCATGGCATGGCAATGGCTGACGGGCAACCGAAATAAAAGTGAATTTGTTATTTTTCTTTTTTTTTGTATACTTTTTTCGCTTTTATTTTGCTTCAACTTGTCCTGGTGGTGTCGACTTATTTTCCGTGGTTTATATCTCGTCGGTTCTTCTATATCCACTTTCCGTCCAGATTTTGGTGTCAGCTCGATGGATCAGAGCAGAGCGTGTACTTGAGACTTTGTCGACGATAATGCAACGAGAGAAATAGCATCAAGGGGGAAATACTATTATGATAATTATTGTTACAATTTTAAATTATAATTTTCGTTGGTATGCGTTTGTCTTGCGCACGCGAAATATTGCATTTTCTCATCTATCGTCATTGCGTCATACACCGATGGAACTTTATAGAAGAAACATTAAACGTTAATGAGTTGTTAAATTATATCAGATTATTTTTTTCCTTTCTACTGTTTTTGTCTTCGCTCCCTCGGTGTGATGTCGACAAGCTCGACCGATGAGCATCACCAGGTAGTCAAATGTCAATTAATCGAAATGATTTCGGTTGAATACGCCTGAGCACGTGGCAGCGGCAGAAAAAAATGTGTCATAAGTTGTTTGCTAAGCCTTATTGATTGATTTAAAGAGACATTCCCCGTCTATGTCACCGTAGATTCTATGTTGTCTAATTAAGATTTTCATCATTAATTTCATTAAGGATTATTCACGGAAAATAAAACTGATTTTCCGTTTTATCACACTCTGCCCCGGTCGATGATTGGCATCGTCTTCTTGGCATGCCATTTCTGTTTCGTTGGTAAACAGACTTATGAGCATGCCAATGTTTGGATATAGCAACGGCAATTATGCTAATCAGCCGAATCAGAAAATGTCTTATGTCACCGAAATTGACGCTTTTTTGTTTGTTGGCCCAATCAAAGTATCTTCGATGATCTCGTACTTGTATGATTAAACATACAAGTGCACCATACACATGCATGCGCCTACACGAACTAAACGTACTATGAATACCATCAAATCCCAAACATTTCGCTTTCGAAACATTGGCAGTGAATGACAATGACAATGACAACGACAAATTTACCGAATCCCATGTATCTTATTAACAATATTAAGGTAAGATAATCTCCTTATACATATTATAATATTCACTCGGTTTGTAATCGTTGAAAGATCCGAGAAAATTTTAAATAATCTAACTAAAACCTATTTTAATTAGATACGATAACGCTTTTATGAACCTGTACAAACTATAGAACGCGTGTACATGCGCGGATGGGTGAGGGTGTGTGTGTGTGTGGGTGTGTGGGTGGGTGTGTGTGTGTGTGTGTGTGAGGGTGTGTGTGTGTGTGTGTGTGTGTGTGTGTGTGTGTGTGTGTGTGTGTGTGT
>JANSTV010069895.1:0-10818 GCA_027564135.1 Lestremia cinerea
TGTAAAAATTAGCGTAATTTAAAAAGAAAGAATAGCATGAAATTCGATGTTTGGCTTTAAAATCGTTTGGTTTGTTATTTCGCAACGAAATTCGATGAAGAGACTTTGAAAAAAATTTAAAAAAAATTTAAATAAAAAATTCATGGCAAACGCACATGACGAGGTGTGCCCCTTAGACTAGGCTTCCACATGTGAATTAGGGTAAATTGTACAGAAACTTATGGCAATGACAATGGGAACTGTTTTTCGTGTAATTTATTTAAGGAATTTTTTGTGATTAGCGTTTAATGTAAGCAAAAAAAAGAATATTTGTGTTCTGTACGATGGGCCCGATGATCAACATCCATTGAGTTACCATTTGTCGGACAGTCGTCAAACAGATCGTCCCACGAGACGCACTACTATCAATCTTAAAAGAAAAAAAAATGAACTAAACAAACACGAAAAATTGCTTTGTAAATATTTTCATTTCCAATTTTTCGTCTTCAGTTTTTTTTTTAATTAATTTTATTTTGAATAAATTTCGAATTTTTGTAAAATAATTCTATGGAAGGGAGTGGCTTTTATTGACGAATTGGCTGTGGGGTCGATTATGCTGATATCGAAGTTTTATTTTTAGAGCGGCAGAAAGACGAATAGAGGTGATGTTGCTGTTGCGTTGCGATAGCGAGAATATGAACAAGTTTGAGAAGAGCGAAGTGATATCAGCTGTTTGCTCTCGATCAGTCTTATCGCGCTGTTCGTGAACAGAGCTCAGTCACACATCGTGAAACGTCAATTGTAAAAGAATCACATTTCGTGATTTCTCGTTATGAATTCATTGTCAAAAGTGATTTTTGGAGGCGTTATTGCGACTGCAGCAGTAGTTGTTGGGGCAATTCTTGCAGCGTATGGGAAAAAGTGGAGAGAATTTCCGCCGAAAAAGTGAATATTTTCCGTGAATTATTGAATGAAAATCATTGGATTGTTCGGGTTCTTTCAACAGATGGAGACGAGTTGGCGTCATATCTGACATTTTCATCTACCCGATCAAGTCGTGTGCTGGTGTCAAACGTGAATCGGTGGAATGTGGCGAAGTCGGCATTCGCGATATCTCATTCTGTCACAATCGGTATTTACTGGCCAAAATTTGATGGAATTTTGTTTGAAACTGTTTTTGTGTTGCAGCGCTTTCAGCATTTTCGGTGTGACCGATGCAAATTACAAGCGTTTGACTGGATCGGACTGTCCACGATTGGTATTGGTTCATCCAGAATTGGATGGTGACTACATGAATTTGACTGCTGCCGGAATGCCTGATATCAGAATATCACTGCCAGAACAATATTCAAAGCCGCTGATTGCAGTCAAGAGCAACCATCAAGCAGTAGATATTTGCGACGTCGGAGATGAGGTCGCCAAGTGGCTTTCGGAGGTTCTCCAGATAGATGGCATTCGCATGGTCTTCTACTTGGACACGGTCAACAATCACAAACGCGTATTGGAATCGAAGCAATATGAAAATCGGGTTCATTACGCTCCAGATGTAATTTGCTCATCGCGTTCTGTGAACAATTACTTATCTCTTTCCCTCGCAGGGCTCCTACGACATCTCAAACGTTTTGCTAATGACCGATGCTTCCATCACGGAATTGAGCAAGAATGTGGGCTCTCCGGTGGATTTCTTACGTTTTCGACCAAACATCTTCATCAAGGCTGATCCTGGCGTCGAACCTTTCGCTGAAGAGTCATTCAAATGGTGGCGATTCGGCACGACTGTGATGATAAATGCTAAGCCATCGGCGAGATGCATCTTTATCAATGTCAACCCTGAAGATGGTCTACGGGATGTAGCACATGAGCCTCTGAAAACTTTGAAGAAAATTCACAGCCCGGAAGCTATTGATGGGCCGGTGATGGGATCGCTTTTAGCCATTCGAAGTCCGGGCAAATTCTCGGTTGGAGATGAGGTTTTCGTTGAAGACAATTGATTGGATCGGGTCTTTGCAAATAAATTTATTTGGCTTCAACCACAAAGTTACAGAGTTGTTTGACTTTTTCCGGCACCTACAGATCTCCATACCATTCGTCGCTTGACCAATGGAAATCGGGACAATTCTCGATGTTGAGGGCACGAGTGAAGTTATGCTCTTTCAAGCTAAACCACTTCTTGCGCAGCAATGGACACTTTTGGCTGATGTAAATGTTGTACTTGCTGCGTCTGGAAGAGGAAAAGTCTTTTTATCGCTGATGCATTAAATAGGAGCTTCAAAGGACCTACAAAGGGGTCTTCTTTTGGAGAAAACTTGAGGTGGCCAATCCAATGACAACCGTCTCAATGCTGTAGAATGATCTTAGAATCGTCTCCTCGTGGTTCAATCTGGAAGCCGAAATTGATTAGAATCTACAATTGACCGCTCAAACAACACAACTCACAGCAATTTGATTTTGCACAATCGTAACATATCCAATTCAGCGTTTCCGTCCGGTTCAAATTGGCTCAAATGTTTCAGAACCGAATCAATTGTATCGAACAGATGAGCTGACTTCCTAAAGAAACGAACCCAGTTCAAAAATTCGATCAAAATCTCTCACTCTTCAGTCCATTTTCATCTCCACAAAATATTCACATTTCAAAATCAGCGTGATTTCTGGCATTCGGGATTTCTTCGTCGTTGCTGCAAAATTAAGACTTATCGGAGCTTCCTCAAGCAGATTAAACTGCGCCGACTCACTAGATACCCAGCATCCACATGTGATTCTGCAGCACTCGCTTCAGTTGTTTCGCGGAAAATTCAAAGTCGTCGTTAACTTGCTTCAAATGCCTGCCGATAAGGAAACAGGAGTCATTTCAACGTTGAAGAGATGAAGGAACGGACTCACTCCTTTTTGAATCGATGGTAGAGTTCGTTATAAATTGCTCGAGCTTCGTTCAAAAGGACCACCGTTTTACTGTAGCTGTGGAAGAAGTGGACCATTGAATGAGTGATTCTCAGTCATCCCATCGATGGCAGCTCTTACCCCTCAGTTTTCGTAAAAATGTACTTCCAATCGATCGGCTGGTTTTTCACTTCTTTTTTCTGCTTCTCCAACATTTTCTGCAGTGTCTGCTGGTTTCGTGAAAGGACAACGATCTCCTCCTTCAAATTCGTCAGGAACAGCATCAATTCCTTGATCGACATCATATTGCTGCGTTTCGGCTGAATCTCGTGCTTGGAATCGCTACCCATTCGACATGAAGTTAATTTCTTTCCTTTTCTGGAAGAAGGCACTTACCGGCTGATGACGCAGGTCTTCCAACCGTTGGTGTAGTTGACAGCGGTTAGTTTTAGAGTCCGTTTCACGCGCTTGTATCTCTGGAGCTGCTTCTTAAACGTTGTTCTGAAACGAACACCAATTCAATAGGGTAATTTATGGATGAAGCCCAGCCTCACGTGTTGAAGTGATCTCCGGTGCCGATGTGATTCAAAATGTCGAGCAGCATTTCCAAACAATCCAAAATTTCGATATTTCTGCCAATTTTTAATGAGCCAATGAGTTTGACAACAACTACCGAGTCGGTCGAGGGCTTACATAAACAATTGGATTTGACATCTTGGGATCTTGGTCGCAAACTTGTCGTTCTCTCGGTCTTGGGCTCGAATGATCTCCTCAAAGACATCCAGAATGAGTGTAATGAAATGGAAATCGCTGAAAGCGGAGGAAAAAAATGAAACCTCCTTTGGCGTCGAACCGGTTTCTCCCTTACAAAAGGACATGCTTTGTATGCAAAGGTGGACGATAAGGCTTGATTCTGTAATCAGAACAGAGACATTACTCGGAAGTAGCTCCCTCCGTCTGCTGCTCAGAAACCCTACCC
Organism: Lestremia cinerea; assembly: GCA_027564135.1. Lineage (NCBI taxonomy): Eukaryota > Metazoa > Arthropoda > Insecta > Diptera > Cecidomyiidae > Lestremia > Lestremia cinerea. Next base: position 3,839 of record JANSTV010069895.1, read on the forward strand.
AAACAGTTTCGAATCCGGGTGCCGTTGAAGAGTGTGCATCACTCGGATTTGAAGATAGAGAATGTCATCTTTCGGTACAAGCTCACCCTGAAATTTCCTTCAAGAGTTCAAGAACCGTTATTCACAGCTTTTTGGATCCTTTTCGCAGTCTTACTTCAAGAGTTGAGTATTCTTCGCCATCGATTCTTGCAGATGAGTGTTTTGATAGCGAAGCTCTTGGAATAACGACACCACATCCGAGTTGCTGAAAGGAGATGGTTGTTTAGAGGCCATCCTCCGCGAACCTTCGAAATGAACTCACCTAATCGCCTTGATTTTCCTCTCAGACGACGTGGATTGCGCTTCCTGATCGATCATTTTCTCGCGTTGTCTAAGCTTTGAACTGAAGTCAAGCTGCAGCGTGATGAACTGATTCACCAGCTCTGCCAGTGGCTTGCCTTCGTCCCGGTTCCATTTTAGCGTTGATTCAGCCGTGATATTCATGGGATTCTTGAAATAGTTCAGATGTTCATGTCGACTCAGAATGATTCCGATGAAGCCTTTCAATCTACGGAGGATAACCCATTTCCGGGGATGAAAATCGGTCTGTGATGCCTGCCAGTTAGCTCACTTTGCAGAAAACTGATTAGTGATATTTCGCGGATCGCGCAAGTCTATCGGCTGAATCAATTGGGTAAATATTGGTTCTGTCACATTATTCGGAATGCACATGTGTTTCGAGTCTTGATGTTTCCAGCCAATTGGGAGCGTATTATTTGCCAGCGTGGCTTTGCTGTTGAGTGCAAAATGGTTTGAAAACCTATCAAAGGTGGCGACCGCAGCAAAAACCACACTCACCTCACATGGCATGTTGGGCGAGGTACCACCGAAATGGAAAACTGAAACAAGTTCAATTTGTTCGTCAGGAAACGTGGCCCATTTCAACAATCTCAAACTCAACGAGGCGAAAGTCCGCAATTCACCTCAAAACGAAAAACTCACTTCATAAAAGAGGCAAACCAGCACAGCCAAGATCGCTAGAAGCCACATTGTACTGGTTGACAAATTCATTCAGAGAATTGTAGCCAAGTCCAGATGTAATATTGATGAGAACTGAGTTAAACGACCGCACCAACGAACAGTCCCAAACAAACTACACGTTTGAGAATCGTCATTCCCCATTCCCGTGAATGTGTTTGGGTGTTTGCTTATTTTCTCATCATCAACCACATTCACATAATTATTCGGAAAACATTTGTCATTTAATTTCCACAGAAATTCAATGTGTATTTCTTCTCCGTTCACCGGGTGTGCCATTCGAATTCGACACCATTTGTTTTGATACGCGAACGCAGTGTCACGGGGTGCTCGGCGTGTCGACAATGAAACTTGTTTTGGAGTGTCCTATTTTTTTCATCAATTCGCACCGATCATCGCTGAAAATTTGCATTTTCGTAATTCGGAAACAGGTGGCTTTTTCGCATAGCCCCGGCGAACGCATCCTGGGAACGTCTAACGAATATCTGCAACTTCAATCCCAGCCGCATTTATGCTGTGCTGTTCTAAGAGAATGAGATTTGCTTGAAAATGCGTAGTTATTGAATTTTTTGAATTTGAATTTTTGGAGAGATTCTCCAAATTGCTTTCAAAGCAAATCAAGTTGGGTTCACAACCGAACGCGCGCAAATACGTAAATTTTAGCGGGCATTTCGTATCATTTGTTCACGTCAAATCTCATTTACGCAGTCGAATTGTCGAACACAGTTGGTCGTTGATTGTCATCGTTTGTCTTTGAATTTCACACGAAACTGTAATTGATTCAACATTATTTAGTGGCATTTTTTGAGAATTGCAATGGCAGACAAAGAACTCTGCAAATACGGTGCGAATTGTTACCAAAGAAATGAGGCGCATCGGAATCGATTCAGTCATCCATCACCGAGTGCTGAGTCCAATCAGAATGAACGCGGCTCATCACCAGAAAACAGCCCAAATGGTAACAAGAGAACTCGTGCGGATGATATTCCACCTTCGCGTGCAACTAACGGATCACCAATGCAAAGACAGGGTAGTTCGTCTCCACTTAAAATCTCACCGAAAAATGGGACAAACCGAGTGAATGGCACCGAAAAATCGAATTCACCGGCTCGAGAAACGCCGGTTTACACCGAAGAGGCCTCAACTTCAACAGCCGTCGATAGAGGATCGAATCCGAAAAGAGACCACGATGTGATTGGTGATGCATTCGACAAGGAGTCCGAGACGAGATTCTCTCAGCGAGTCGAATACAAGGCACAGATCGCCACACCGTCGCTTTTCATTAAAAACAAGTTTCTGGTCGAAATGCCAGCGGATTTCTATGCCTTTTGGGACTTTTGTGTTGAAACAGCTCAAGGCGATCAGAAGCCGGAGAAGGTTTTCGAAAAGTTTGGATTGAAGTTGGTCGGCCCATTCGATGTGTTGGCCGGAAAATTCACCGAATCGAAGCTGTTTGAACCGGGCGAGTACTTGAGACATTGGCGATATTTTTATGATCCACCGGAATTTCAGGTTAGTTTCGCTTATGGACCAATCGTCGAACACTGTGACACCATTAGTTTCTTACAGACAATTTTTATGAAAGAGAAAACTGGCATCCATTATGGTTATTGGCGTGATGAGCCAACTGGTGAATGTTTCATTGCTCGGAATGATGTTGCCAAAGGCTGCGAAATATCGATCATCACCGACAATGTCTTTTCTGCTGTCATGTAAGTGGCCCTTCACACATTCCCCACAAGCAAAACTCAACCGTTAAATTGCTGTCCACAGCCACTTCCTGGAGAAAGATGTCCAAACAAGCCCCTTCAACCGCGCACCCGTGACTGCTTTGAAAAAGTCCCTCGAAGAGTTTGCCCATCAAAAGAAGGTCTCATTGGAAACCTTCTCGAGCAAATTCAAAGCGCGAAATCTCCGAACCGTTTGCAAGACATTTCACAAGGCGGGCCTGGTTGTGCCTGTGGATCGTAATGACATCGGATATCGGCCGTTGATCCAAAGTGACGGTAAGTGTCATTCACGACTAGCATTTTCGCAAAGCTCTGAACGACCTCCAATCAATTTCAGTCAATTTGAAGAAAATCCTGAACAGATTCAATGAAGCAGACGGCGATAAGCACATGATAGCCGCTGCTATGGAGAAGCTTCATCCTCTGATCACTGCCGCCAACATCGCTGTGGATGAATGTGACTTTGGAAACTCAATTGAGCTCGGCATCGATCTCTTCTGTCAAGGCGCTACCGAATTGCACAGCGTGCTGATGCAATTGCTCGTCAACGGTTACACGATGGTCAATCGACCACAGTTCATTGCGATTGTCAAAGCGCACTTGGCGCAGCGCCGCAAAGGAAACGATTTAAGTATTTGGGATGAAAAGTGATTTGGAGAGTCATGTTTCCCTCCATCATTGTGTTATTTGGATTAAGACTTGTTAAAAATCATTGAATGCTAAGCAATAAAAATTTTAAAAAAAAAACGACTTTTGATTCAGAAGATTCAATCAAACGGAACATTTCACACACGAAAGTCTCAACACATCAACTGTCATTCGCGTGGAGAGTTTATGGCATTTTGTGGAGACTTGTTGTAAAACCTCCACAATTGTTTGACAATACCTTTGACATATCAGTGGGAGAAACTCACATAAACATTCGGTGTAATTGGGTTTGAGCCGCTGCAAGATTTTGTTGAAAAGAAATTTTAGAGAATAAAACACGGAAATTAAATTGATTGGTGAAAGATGAGTTATCGCGGTGGATTTGGTGGGGGGCTGCCAACGAAAAAACCTCTACAAACGGGAAGCGCAAACAAAGGATATTCCATGAATGCTGTTCCACCGCCAAGCTCATTGAATGCATCGCGTGGAAATCCAAAATTTCAAAAACCATCAATAATTCATGCACCAATGGCTGGGAGTGCGGCTAACTCACCAAGTGGCTTGTCCAAACATGGCTATTCCACGATGGATGCCATCTCTCAGTTTGCCAGTTCGTCACAGTATGCGCTGGGCAAACGTAAATCGCGTACGGAGGATGAGTAAGCAACAAATCCATATTTAAAACCATTTCCATTTAGCATTTTTTGCGAGAAATATTTTTCTAACAAATTCAAAATCGATAAAAATCCACGAAAAGATATTTTGACGATGATGATGACGCCACGCCGGATTTGGCTTATATTCCCGCACCGGGTAGTCCATCAGCGAATCCATCAAAGGTATGTGTCGATGAGGTACGTCGTTGAAGCAACGCTTGAATGAAAATCGTCCATTCAGGAATCGAATGATGAGGACGATTCAGACGAAGAAGATCCCTTGGACGCATTTATGTCAGGACTGGAGCAGCATTTGCAAAAGGAAAAAACAGTAAAGACGGTTGACGTCAACGTTGGCGTCAAAACGGTTCCAAAGGGAACCCGAGGCGACATTGACGATGAGGACGACGAGGAAAGCTACTATCGGTGAGTCTCAAATCAAATTTCTCGGCATGTCACCCTGAATGTCATCTCTCGCAAAGGTACATGGAAGAGAATCCACTTGCGGGTGTCGTAGATGACACATCCGATAATGAAATTGAGTACGATGAAGATGGAAATCCCATAGCTCCACCACGCAAGCGTGAAATCGATCCACTGCCTCCAATCGACCACTCAGAGATCGAATACGAGCCCTTCGAGAAGAACTTCTACACGCCGCACGAGGATATCAATAATCTGTCGCGTAGCCAAGTGGACGACTTGCGAAAGCATTTGGGGATTCGTGTTACCGGGCCAGGCCCTCCGAGACCGGTAACCAGCTTTGGTCACTTTGGCTTTGACGAAGCCCTTTTGAAAGTCATTCGCAAGTTGGAATACACGCAACCGACGCCGATTCAGGCTCAAGCAGTACCAGCTGCTCTTGGAGGCCGTGACATCATCGGTATTGCCAAAACAGGCAGTGGCAAAACGGCTGCGTTTGTTTGGCCGATGCTGGTTCACATCATGGATCAGCGTGAGATTGAACCGCACGATGGCCCACTCGCATTGATTCTGGCTCCGACCAGAGAATTGTCGCTGCAAATCTACAATGAAGCCAAGAAATTCGGCAAGATTTACAACATAAATGTGGTGTGCTGCTATGGCGGCGGTTCAAAATGGGAGCAGAGCAAGGCCTTGGAACAGGGTGCTGAGATTGTGGTGGCCACTCCTGGACGAATGATCGACATGGTCAAGATAAAAGCGACGAATTTGCAAAGAGTCACATACTTGGTGCTCGACGAAGCAGACAAAATGTTCAATATGGGTTTCGGTAAGTTGAGCTGAATTTTGATTTGCTGATGGAGTGACTTGCTACAATTTTCATAATTTTCTTCATTAATCACAGAGCCGCAAGTGCGTTCCATCTGCAACCACGTCCGCCCCGACCGTCAAACATTGCTGTTCAGTGCAACATTCAAGAAACGCATTGAAAAATTGGCCCGTGACATTTTGACCGATCCAGTGAAAATCGTCCAAGGTGACATCGGCGAGGCCAACGAAGACGTCACCCAGCACGTATTTGTCTTCAACAATCCAATTCACAAGTGGAATTGGCTGCTTAGCAAATTGGTGGAATTTCTCTCACAAGGCAGCGTCTTGATTTTCGTCACGAAAAAGGCCGATTGCGAGCAAGTGGCCAGCAATTTGAAACTACAGGAAAATGACGTGGTGCTGTTGCATGGTGACATCGATCAATCCGAACGGAACAAGGTCATCACGAAATTCAAGAAGCGTGAGGTCGATATCATGGTGGCAACAGATGTGGCTGCTCGTGGTCTGGACATCCCACATATTCGAACAGTCGTCAACTACGATATTGCACGAGACATCGACACACACACTCATCGCGTTGGTCGGACTGGTCGAGCCGGTGAGAAAGGCACTGCTTACACTCTTGTTACCGATAAAGACAAAGAATTCGCCGGGCATTTGGTGCGAAATCTGGAAGGTGCCAATCAAGATGTGCCCGAAACTCTTCTGGAATTGGCCATGCAGAGTTCATGGTTCCGCAGCTCGCGATTCAAAAGCGGCAAAGGGAAACAGATCAGCCATGTAGGGCTGGGCTATAAAGAACGACCAGGTCTAGGCACTGGTCCACCCAAATCAAACAATGCAAGTTTTTCATCATCGTCATCCTCTTCATCAAAATCGCCATCCGGTCCGGCACCACAGTCTTCACAGTCTTATGGGCCCTCGGAAACCTCACAGAAATCCTCTGGTCCAGCTACAAATCGCTTCACTGCCATGCGCGATGCATTCCGGAGTCAATACAACTCACAGGTACCGATCAACGCACCAAACCCACTTTGAAGAGTTAATACAATGTCAATTCGTTATTCTTTCAGTTTCGAGCTTCAACCGATCGAACATGGGAAGAAACCGTTCCAGAAAAAGGTGTCTTTGCCGCACCCAATGCACCACCACCATCCGCTCCAAACAAATCCAGTCACAGTTCTTACGACGATTCAAAGAACAAGAAACGCAGTCGATGGAACTGAATCGAGCTCTGACGGATGTCATCGGCTCAAAACCTTCATTGAATAGCTTCCTATGCACTCAGTTACCCCATGTTTGATTATTGTGTATGAAAAGCGCTTGGTAAAATATGTTTGCTAACGTCCGTTCGTTTTAATTCCGAATAAACAACAGAAATACCAAAATTAATTAAAATTGTTGAATTTTATTGAAATGAACATTTACAAATCAAATTGAGGAACCCGTGACGGGTCTCGTTCACAGTCCAATCCGGGATGGTGTGCGTCGTGGTGTGGCCCCCGGCGTTAATATTTCCTGTTTGGGCACCAAGGCTTCATCGCGTTTATCATCCGCCAGCTTCTTCTCCACCATTTGCTTTTGGGCGTCTTGCATTTGCTGTTCCATTTCTTGAAGATGTTCGGCTGCTTGTTTCTTTTTCTCGCGGCCACTGCGACCGGTTTCCTTCACCGAA
>JANSTV010069906.1:0-10817 GCA_027564135.1 Lestremia cinerea
GGTGGAATTGACCAAAATCACTCGATTTCTACAATCACCTTCTAATTGAACTGCAAACATGATATCCGTTTTATGGATGTTTTGTGAGGCATTTCGCGATAGTCGAATTATGGATTATTGGAAATTGATTTGATTTTTCGTGTTAGAGACGTTTCATTGAGAGAATCGAATTGAAATGAGCCATTGGCTTTATGACTAAGTTCACACAATGACAAAACGGCCGGAATGCCTCTTGGACGATTTTCGTGATCAATTTTGCTGTCTGAAAACGCCGGTTTCGTTCATATTGGATGATTCATAGAGTCGGAATTGTCGAATGGCCAAGTTAGCTTTATGGTCGTTGCGCGACAGTTCCAGTCTGTTGGTTTTCCCCTTGCGGTCTGCATTCAGCACGGCATTTCTTCGTGCCAGCTCAACCGACAAGACACGCCGAACGAATCTTGATCATGTTCCAAATGGAAAATCGAAAAGCTTGCAATGGAATCACTTATTGCGGATATTTTCTGTACTGTAACTCGAGCTTCAGATTCTGATTTTAGATTCGTATTTATTGTGAAAAAACAAGTTACAGAGAATATCCGTATTTAATTAACATTCACTTATTATGCATTGGTCATGTGCGATACTCGAATATTGCATGATTGGCGGTTGGTTTTCTTCCGTTACTGGTGCCGTGAGGATGTTGTTGAGCACCTTCTGCAAAGTTGTCCTCCTTTCTGCTGATGATACGAGTCAGAGACAGATGTTTTAGCGACCAAACGGCGTCCGGCATGTTTTTCAATATGACAGATTGGCTGCGTGAGTGCCTATGCCATGCGGCAATCAATATGTTGGCCAAAAATCAATTGACTTCCATGGATGAATCCACCGGGAGTTGATTTTTCCATCATCTGCAATCCACAACGAAAACTTTGAGACCAATGTGACGCAGATAGGTCGAATCTGTTAGGAGGTGCGGGGCAAATGCAGACAGCTTAAGGCTAGCAATGAGAGGGTCGGTTTTCTGTCAAAGGACTCGTCGAACGTGACTGACACCTCAGGCATCTCAATACCTTCCCAGTAATACCTCTGAACTGTCAGAGATATGGAAGTCTCGCTCGTGAAATCGACCGTGCATAATGTTACTTCATCGCGAATTAGTATGGCAGATAGATAATGGACAATAACGAGCATTGTGTGCGCAATTATGCTTTTAGTAGCGTTCATTTACGTTCAACAGCCCGCCAGCCAAACGAATTATTCAATTTTTTCCACGATTTTTTTTTCATTTCCCAAACATTCTCGGTCTCATTTCAGCTAACTGGCATTTGCATATCAATTAGAGATTAATTACTGCCATTCACACGAATATATCAAATTACTTTTCGAATAATTTCTTCAAATGGAAAAAAAAAACAAAATTCGTTTCGTCAATTTATTTTTAATCAATTTTAAATGCAATCGATCGTTATCGCTAATGAAGAATGAATTTCACTTTGAATGTCGATCTGAGAACCGAAAACCAAGGAAAAAGCAAAGCAAAAACTCAAAAACGAATCGCATTGTTTTTTGTTCGTTACTATTCGATAACTTTCACTTGTCTTCTTCTGGAAAACGTTGTTGTTTTTCAAACCAAAATGAAGTAAAATTTAAATGCTCTGGGTAATCGGATCGTCCGTTCACACTGTCGAAGAATCTCTTATTTCAATACGTACTGAGTGAGAGTGTCACCGGACACATTTCCAACACTCGTGACCATGTTTTATTGGTTCCTAATACTGCACTGTTCTCTTCAGATTTCGATTAAAACTCTTACATTTTTCTTTAGTTTTTCGGTGCGACGGGGGATTATTCTCATGAAACGTCATAATTCAATTTGTGCTTGGAATATTAAACGTTGCTCAGATGCAATTAAAAATCTAAAACCAAAAACTATGGTAATTAAATAAATTTTACGTTTTTCTTTCGTTGTAGAAAGAAAAGCATGGAATAAATGAAGAAGAAAAAACGACAAAAATTAAAAAAATTAAAAAAAAATATTTATTAAATATTATTGTACAATTTATAAATTATAAATTGTATTTGACTTAAATTCGAAAGCAAATGAATTCGATGAGGCCAGTTGAAGCTTGTCGACTTCGAGAGATCTGCCAGGACCTACCAGGATTCGGGCTGAAAACCCTGCGAGAATGGTCCATGGATGTCAGCGAGGCCTGAATTCTCAGAAACAGTCCCGTTCGTTCACAACAATGCGCTTGATAACGGTGCGAAAGTCAGTTCAAGTGTTAAGCTCTCCGTTTCACGAAGTTCATCCTCGTCGCGATCCATCGACCACTCTCGCAGATTTTCGATCCGAGTCTCGACAGTTTCCCAGGTCGATCAAGTTAACCAGCCCGGAAATAATTGCTGCATAAAAAAAATATTAAAGAATAAATTTTTTTTAAAAAAAGCATAGAACCGAAAAGCACAAATAAATCAAGAGAAATTAATAAAATTGAAATGGGAATGAAACAATAATAAATCGAACTTAGTTTCACTTACTGTAAAACAATATATTACTGTTTACTGTTACAAAAGAAAAAAAAACAAACAAATTACTATTGAAAAGAAAAAAAAACAATGAAATTATTATTATTTTTTCGCATTTAAACAATAAAATCAAATTTAAAGAAAATTAAACCGCTTTGCTATGCGTAGATGGCGACACTAGCGATTCTCAATACAAACCCAATACGAAATACAATACTGTCCGCCACATTCGGACACGGAAACAATTGTTCAATTGCGTAAATGTATTTGTGATGGAATGCCTTGCATTCCCGAAAGCTTTCAAGCTTCATCGAGATAATCACAAATGCCCAATCAAATCAAACCAATTTCACCACCAAATTTCAATCCCAGGTTTCGACATTTCAGTCACATGAAATGAACAACAAAGCATAATAATTTTTCTGTTTTAAATTGCGTCCAAAATAAAAGTTTATTACGATGGAAGACATTCTGACAAATCTATAACTTTTATACCTGCACTTTTAATGGAAACAGCGAAACGAAAACTATTTTCATAATTTTTAACGAATTTTTAACGAAGGGGAAAAAATCGAAACGTCTAAACCATAAAACTGTGACAATTCAATTTTTTTTCTCCTTTCTCTCTCTCTTTCTCTCTCTCTCTCACACACACAGACACTCACACACGTACAGACACATACAAAGCAAAGAATTTAATTATTGCCTGTGCTTCGTTCGTCTACGCATAGCAAATGAATGAAAAAAAATATAAAATGGACATTTAAAATAAATGAATTTAATAGAAAAGAAAAAACCAAAACCTTTACATGTTAATATAAAATGGTAACGACAAATCATCATTCAATGACGAATTTTTTTAAAAATATACAAATTAAAAAAAAAAATGAAAGACTAAACTGAATGCAGAATTAAATAAATAAAAGAAAATGAAAAATGAATAATAAAAAAGATATTAAATAAAAAAGAAAAGTAAAGTGTGAGTTTCTGTGGGATTTTGGTCGCTGGACAAACTGCGGGTTGCCGAGGCAATTTCCATTGTTTAGTTGTCGGTTTGTCGACTTACAGAATCTCACCGAAACCCACTCGAAAAATGTTTTTATAAATGATGAAGATGAATATTTTTAAAAGCCATCCTATCCCAATTAGGTCATTTCATTTCATTATTTCTGTTGTTTTGCTCTGATTTGATCCTTTAATAGAGTATTTATATTTTTTGAAAAACAAGGAAAATGATTAAGAAGAAGATGATATGAAACTTACGATAAATAGTAAATACTAAATAGATACATGTAATAAATTCGGACACATATTATTTCCTACCAGAGGTTGTTTTTGTATGATAAAATACATAATATATAAATAAATTGAGGAAGAAAAATTGCAGCAGAAGAATCGCATATGAAAGACGGAAGCGGGAGAAAATTGAGCAAATGACATGAGAAAAAAAAAAATAAGAAAAAAAAACAAAATATATATTAAAAAAATGATAAATAAATCTCGAAATATCATGTTGGTTTTATTCACGTAGAAATACAAACGAAATCTTTATCTTTTAATTCGGCTCTCGTTAATTATTTCGATGAATTCTTTTCAATGGACTTTTGATTATCGGCAGACGGCTTCGCCAAAAAACGTAAAAGAAGATGAAATGCGCAATTGCGCGCGAAACCGACACCAATACGACAGAAGTGACAGAGAGTGTGACTAGCGAACGTCGATCACGGTAACAATGGCGGCCGGTCAAAAGCATTCCGTTAGCTCCACTTTGGCCTCTCTGTGAGTTGGTTGCAATCGCCTACACTCGAAGGCCACCCGAACGAAACACGTCTCTGCGAAATGTTGACATTTCATGTCGGCCTAAAATGTCAAATTCTTAGTGCGTTCCAGCCAATGTCTTTTCTATCCTCCGACCGAATTCCCAATGCCGACTACACACCTTTCTATCCTCAGGGTTTTACGATGATTCGAAGATAGTCCATCGCTTGGGATTCTCTTCAAAAGTGGTTTCAAATCCGGTCCTTGCATCGCGGAAGGCTTGTTTTGAGGCGTCCTTCGTTCCAATTCAATTAATCTCTCGATTTTCATGGCACAACCTTCATTGCCGCAGGTTGTACTGGTCGTTTTCAAATGGATGTGACAAAACAAAATCGATGGAAACAATCCACGCACACACACGATTTGAACATTCGACTATAACAGCGTCTTCAATTGCCGAAGCTCATTCTGAGTGCATTGCGAATTGTTCTCATTTTGGCCGCATCCGTTCATTGTTTTTTTTTCATTTTCATTATGATAAGCTGCACATTACGGACATGAAACATTTTAATGAACACACAGCTTTTCAAAAAAAAGAAGCTAAAAACAAAAAAACCGACTCACTCAAACAGGACAACAGGAAATCTAAAAAAAAAAAAGCTAAAAGCAAAAAAAAATTGAAAAGAAAATTTATGAGTCCCAAGGGTTATGAAATGAAGCAACAAAATAAATTGAAGAAAAGAAAGAGAAGAGAAATAAAATCTTTGTGATAATATTATAAAATTAATAACCATTAATTGTAATTGTATCAAAGTCGAAAATCTAATAATTTCGAAAATAAAAGTTGGAACTATCGAATTAAAATCGAAATTGCGTTTTATCTTTTCAATTTTCAAAATTTCGTTCACAGAACTGGATTTTTGGTGCGCGCGGGCCCTCAATTGTAATGCGTAAGTATTATTTCGAGTGTGATGAAATCAGAAACCAGATTTCAGCACGTTCCAGTTTAGCAGCGACGAAAAAGCGTCAAGCAGTTTGTGACAACATTCGAATCTGACGAGCCACTCGAAAGTACGCTTCTCAATCGACCATTTCCGTAACCGAATTCAGTGTGACATTCTTCATAGGCGGTCGCCGTACGTCACCTCAATCGAGCATTTTCGGCATAAGTGAGCTAATCAAACGGCACGAATGCTATTACCAAGTCAATCCCTCAATTAATTATGATAATCGAACGCATGCCACGCGATACGGCACCATTTTTTTCTTGTTGAATTCGATTAATAAGAAAATTGGTGTTTCTGCTCTGGTTTTAGATAGCGCTTTACTATCACAACACAACACCCGCCAATGCACATCGAAGCGCAATCAGCATGCGCGTCTACCAAATACCAGTCGCAGACACAATCCGAAGCGCTATCATTTTCTATCGGCGAATGAACAACAAATTACCCTTGTACATGTGTCTGGCTGTGTATGAGTGTCTATGGGTGTGTATGTGTTTGTGTGTATGTGTGTGTATACAATAATGTTGAATAAACAACGCAGAAAAGTGCGGCTCGTTAGCTGAGGCATATGTGGCGTGAGTGACTCTTCAAATTGTTCGTCCAAAAATAGTGTAAAATCCGTATCGACAACGAAACGATCACCGTCCCCGGCTCATAATAAAATCAGAAACGTCCACCGGTGTCTACCGTATCAGTTGTTACCGTGATTTGAGCAACAACAGAAAATTATGGAAATATATTCAGCCTCTAACGAACAGCATGGCTTCTGCTCAATTTGATAGCGATCAGCATCATTTTCATGTCCTCCACACTTGAGCCGAAACGCACACCACAAATTCTTTCGGTCGTCTCATCCACATGCTAATGTATTTCGCTATTGGCTTAGACCGTCGCGCAAAGCACATAATCGTCGAAAATGGGAAGAACGAATGGCTTAACGAGACGCTTGTTGTATCGCCGACACAGACGTTTCGATTCAGTGTGAATTTTCGTGTTAAACCATTTGCGTGACTCCGCACAAAGTGGCTCCAATTTTCACTGTCATACGGTTACGTCGAGTGCGAGATCGAAGAGGGCACCAGTTGGTGCGTTACTGTTAATACACTTTTTTTCGTCTTTTTTCGTTTTTTTTTTGGTTTTTTTCGCTTGCGCAATAATTTTCCTCGCAAATTGTGATTTATTTCGGTGGCGATTTGCTGATTGACTTTTGCATAAACATTCACCACAGATGCCATTCGTGAACATCTGTGCGGCCAAAGTGGAAATAATATTTTTTGTTCGAACGAAATGGAAATTGATGAAAATTCACACAAATGATCGATTTTAAGTAAGGTTCCCTCTGTTATCTCACCGGAAGTGGGCCTGATTGAAGGCAACGACAACGGAAGTCAAAAATCAATCGAAAAAGAGTCTTGTGCGAAAATGCATTGTTTGGGCAAAAAACCACTCGGAAATTCTTCGAAACGAAAGCAAACAAAGTCAGAGCAAATAGCAGTCGGACGTGTGTTGATGCCTCGTTCCCGGTGGTTGGTAGCCGATGGAAATTTTCTCTAAAAATCCAAAATCAATGTGATCTTGGCGTGTGTGTATGTGTGTGTGTGTACGAGTGCGAGTGTGTGTGTGTGTGCCAACAATTATTCAAATGGATTCTGGCTTCGATTCAACTCATAAATTCGAGATCATCGAAAGGTTCAAGTGATATTTTATCGTGTCGTTGTCATCTTGTGTTCGTCTTTGTTTGCCAGTCGACGACATCATTGCCCTCTCAATTGCATTAAGCTCTCATCAATTGTCGCTTATTCTATTCTCCGTAACTTTGCCCATACGCTGCTGCGCCAAAGATTCGTCCGCGTATGAATTTGTATCACTGCCATTTGTTAAGTATTTCATTCAATATTGTTATTGTAAACGTTCAACAAAAACGGAATGGCATCTATTTTTTCTTTCTTTTCGTGCTCCGCGATAACACTAATCATATTCACATTTTCCCATTATCTTCTTATTCATGTTTGTTGTTATTATTAAATATATCATTGTTGCGGTTGGCATTCAGCTACCTCATTTCGGAATCGTTTGCTTCAATTTCCCATCGGGTCTCGTTTGCATTGTTCAAAATCACATGATAATTCCATTGCGAGCAACGCACAGCTTGCGAATAGTGTAACTGGAAATTTTATGGCACACCGGGCGCAATGGAGTCGGCCAGTCGACGAGTGTCGCCTCGAAAGGGCAATTTCAACATCGATTTTGGATCGCTGCCCAAAATGATCCCTTTAATTTCATTCGAAAACGTCAACTGTCACCGATTCGTTGGAGATAATGCCCGGAGAACCGCTCGAGACAGTCTCCGACTATCGAAAGACCCACTGATCTCCATCTGGCGCTGAGATGCTGTCGCAGCCCCGGTGGCGTTATCGGCGACCAATTAATTACACTGAATCAATATGCCCAAATGCTGGGTTAAGCAATCCAACCGAATGTGCTCAAATTGAAACAACGATTTTGTTCTCGTCTTGGGCAAATATTTATATTACTCATTGTTAAATTCCTTTGTTGTGTTTTGAATATTCTAATATTGCTGGCGCAGAGAGGAAATTGATGATGTTGCTGAGAATACGTTGACAAAATGATATTGAATAATGAATTGAATTATTGAGGTTTGGATCGTTGAGGACGACAACAACAAACAGCAATCACCACATCCGTCTGATTAGAAACGATGAGCGAAACGAAATCACTGAGCTCGTGCGTATAATTGTCATCACACAAAATGCACCATCTCTGATAAACAAAAGTCGTAGGTCATCCCATAGCAACGGCAACAATGCCCACACGGTGGGGCGCACACACTCGAAATTTCGTTGACGAGAATAAAAAAAGGTGATGTGCTCTTTATTGCACACACGCAAATCAATAATATAACCAAAGAAAATCGAATATGCTAATGAATTTCGTTCAATATCTATTTGCATTTTCGTTTAGAAACATTTCGAGGAGAAGAGAGAACGTAAACAAAGTCGCTTCGAATAAATTTCGTGCGATGCGGTCGTACAAGATTTCTGTTAATGATCGCACAGTTTTGAAACGGTCGTTTTGATGTTGATGTTGTTGTTTGTGAACATTTTTCGATGAAAATGGCTTTTGTTTCTGATTGACGACATTTGCCGAATGCCAAACAGGCTTTGAATTGATTGTCTGGTCTGCAATTCCCCCAAAAAATAAACGATTAAAATTCACACGTTACGCTTCGCTCGTCACCCAGATCGCAGACAATAATCAATGATTGATAACCGCCGTTGCTCATCAAGTCAGCGTTAACTTGCCTTCAATTAGCAAATGTTCTCCAAGCGGCATGCATTCGACCGTTCCCCGGCTTTTGATGTCGTCGCCATGACGTGCCCTCAATACGGAATATTGATGAATTGCATTGTTTATCTCGTTGCCAGCTGTTGAAATTTTCCGCTTCACATGGAATTATGGCACGAAAATCTAACGCCGAAATCAAATGAAATCGATATTTGTGTGCACTGGCAACCAACAGTGGCATTGGCAAAAAGCCAGACGAGAAAACCCATCGTCGATGCGTTTCACCGGCGCGATATTGAATTGTTGAAAATCTCCAAATGGTTCACATCAAATCGATTAGCACGGCAATCATAACCACTTGAAGCAAATTAACAGTATTCGGCCATTGAACGTCGACGTCATCAGCGGAACAAAGGTTCTATTCGATTTGACGGGGATTGATGACGACGTTGTGCACCGGGTCCGTGTTCGTACTCGTGTGAGCATTTGCATCATGCGTACCATTCGTGCTGTCTGTAATTGTTTTGCATAAAAAAAATTTATGGTTTACGCTTTTGTGTTTATCGTTGAGCAACATTTTCAAATTTATTCTCGCCAAAAAAAAAACCAAAAAAAAACATCAACATAAACATCAACATCAACATTGTGGAAAGAGACCAATCCACGAGGCGTCGTCACACGCGAAAATTGCGAACGTGTAATTCCGATCCGATCGTTTTTGTATACACAGCTTTGTTTTTCAATCGGTCGTTTCGCTTCATTCCAAAAGGTAGCATTTCTCTTTGAAGTGAATAGCACTTTTGTTGATGTGCTCTGGCTTTCTCGCTACCACGTTTTACGTTCACCGCACATTTCGATGCCGCGCGATTTTTTTCCTCTCCCAAACGATAATATTTTCATAGAACGTTATTGTTTTATGATTATCATTCGTCATTCAAATGATTACTCATTCCATCATCCAATTGCAATTTAAATATAGAAATTTTTATCCGAAGCTTTCGGTGTTTTCTCGAATTTTTAGATATCAATTTTCACTGTTGGCTCTGGTGCGCTACTATTGTGAGATTGAATAAACATAGACGGCGCGAAACTGATTTACTGTTTAGTGGCTTGGGCAATTATGGCGACGAGATAATGGTCGGTAGCAGATCGTAGATTTGAATCTGAATCTCAGCTGCAATGCTACATTTGACAATCATCAGTGGCTTGCTTGTTGTTTGCGAGCTTCCAAGTGACGAGCCTTCAAGACGACAGTCAAGAAACTCGGCTGCCTAAATCGACGCATTTCATCATGACTAAGATCCGTTCGCAGAATCGTGATATCTTTCGAAATGTCAAGTTTGTTTTTGAATTCGTCAAACTCTTATTAGTTCGTAACGACCATGGAAAGGGAATCCGTCGCAGTCAAAGCTCGACCAAAAGCTTTCAGCGCAAAACCTTTCAACGTTGATTTTTGCTGCGCTCCGATTGTTAGGTTTGACTTTCCGTTGAGTATGAGTGTGCACTCTGATTTCATCTTAGTTCGTTCTTCGAGTCGTGTATGAAGACGCAGCAGTGAATTTGACTACCAGGTCAATTGATTCGATGTCGAACAATAAAACACAACGAACTGACCACCGACTAAGAATAGCATGCACATTTATGCCTCTTCTGATTTCAATGAAACGAATGTGAAAAACAGCATGCAATTTGAATTTGAGGCAAACACGCAATGTGATCGCATCTAGAGCTCGGTAAATTGCCAGTGGTGAACGTGTTCAAGTCATTTGTAGTTTTTTTTCTCGGTTGGTGATTGATACAATGTTATGAAAGGGTTGGAATGCATGTGCATTGGCCGCAGTTGGTGGGAGGGAGATGGGGGGAGGGGGCGCACTTGAATTATGCCGAATTTTATGAGTGACTTTGATGGTGCTCTCCTCCCACTTTGAGTGATTACAACTCTCCTGAGACTACAATGTCTCATGAATCAAGCCCTCTCCACTCCAGCACTGCGTGACGGTGACCGCTGGGGGACTTTTATTACTGAAAAATGCTGCTTTTAAAAATGTGTAACCAACTGAATGCCGAATAATGTTTGTTATTTCAGGTCAGAAAGGAATAAAAAATAAAACAAAGATTGTTATCGAGATAGAAAGAGCGAGAGCGTGGAGGGGAGGCGAGAAAAAAAAACTGACAGCATGACTGGATTGATCAATGGAAAAGCAATTATGTCGCTCGAAGGTAAACAGCGTGCGTCGT
>JANSTV010069917.1:0-10815 GCA_027564135.1 Lestremia cinerea
TTTGTTCCACAAGTGATTTGAATGGCAAACGATCCGAGCCTCTTAATTCTAGCTTTCGCCACAGAAATGTTTTTGCTGTAGTTTTATCATCGTTGAACCATCGAAAAGCACAGCATCGAATATAAATTCATTGGTTCTCTTCATTCACCATCGGTAAGATCTATACGAATTTATTTGGCTTCGGTTCGTTCGGCATTAGTCTTCGTCCAAGACGAAATCTTGGTCTTCGTCCAATGCCCATCATCCTCCCCCCATTCTACCTTCCACAGTAACATCACTCATGTTTTATGACTCGCGTTTTTTTCCTTCTGCTTCTTCTTCTTCTTTCGCTGAATTTACAATTGCAATTATCGTTCACTGAATAATTCACCATTTAATGGAAGGAGACGACATCACTCACATGTTCCGTTTCGAATTGATCGTTTTCAAAAGAATATTCTCGTTTTAAATGACGTTTTTTCTCATCGCTTGTGTCGCTTTTTTGCGAATTTACTCTGCGTTTTTTTTTCGTTCGTCTGAAGTTTTGCACGTTGACGCTAGCTGCCATAATGGAGCAATGCAATTCGGTTTTCAATATTCAAGTGATATGCAAAATTGATGGTGCCACTGCCATTGCGATTGCCACTGCTGCACTCACCGATTTTATTTTTCATACACGACGGTTTTATCTATTATGCAAATATTTTTAATTAAACCTTATTTTGAATCGCAAAACGCTGTAGATGGCGTTTTTTGTTTGACGAATTGTTGTTGTTTACGAATATTCAAATGTGGTTTGCAAACTCTCATCGAACCGGGAAAATGGTTGAAATTGAAAAATTTACTCAACGATTCGAATGCCGGCCGGCTTTTTGCTGTCGTTTGGTGCTTCAAATGAACCGTGTGCGTCAATTGACAGGCAATGATTTGACAAATTGAAAAGTAGTTTAAGATGAAATTTCTAAAAAAAATTTCATTCAAACAAAGGCTGATGTCAAGTAAAGCGTTCGTCATTGATGGTACGATCGTTGATCAATTTCCTATCAGAAAACTGCCAAACCAGTTGACTGAGGGGCAAGTGAACAATTGACGTGGAAAAAACCAGTTCATCATCCGCAGCAGGTATCATTTCCGCCAAAATGGATCAATTGTATAGCGAGCTTCTTCGCATAACGTTCCATTGTTGTGCGCCAACACCCGTTTATAACTGAAACAGACACATCGTTAAATTGATAGTTACCTTTTTGCATGGCATGTTTCGATGCATTATTAGATTTTCATGCATCGGTTCGACAGTCAATCAACTGCAAACCGGCTATAATCAAGCAGTTAAGAATCAATTCAGATCATGTTTGATGTCAAATGACCTTTTGTTCATCTGACGTTCGGGAGTTCTATCGAACAACGTTGTTTCGGGAATTGTCCCCATCAGTCGGTTAACCGCAAAACGGATTCGAATTTTACACGAAAATGCGTGTTTCCGACGAAAGACGAGCTCGCATCGATTTCGATTCGATTTCATTCAAATCCACACAGCCCCGCTTGCTATGTGTCCACAACTGCTTATATGTATTTTCCATGAAATTTTTCTAATTAAAACCGGTTTGATAATTACAACACGCACACATTGATCTACACAGCGGATGCAATGATGGTGTTTTGTTCTAAAACGTCAATACATTGACCAGATTCAATCGTGCGCCATGTGAGACACCAACACGAGTGCACCAAACAGTCAGTGGCATTCTCAGCAATGCCTTCAGAATAACGTGATGGAATTGACTTTACCGGTGGATAAGAAGACAATTCATTCAAACCGAACCGTGCTGAACCGACGAGCTACCACAACGTTGGATAACTCATTAACCCAGCAATTTTTAAGTAATTAATTAACAAACCGAAAAGAGTAGCAGAAAGCTTTATAAAGTTTTTCTCCTTGGTCTTCTTCTTCTTCTGCCTGTTCCTGTTCTTTTTCCATTCTTTCATTTTAATTTTTTTTACTTATTTTTTTTGCTGCACTTGGCCAAATTAGACGCTTGTTAAATCCGTCTCTGAAAACAATATCAAGTGTATCAAGTATATCTTTGAACAAAGTCAATTCGATGACGGCTTCGACGAATACGATGACGACGAGGTGGTGATGTGTTGCACACTACATAGCTGCAAGTAAGAAACACGATTGAACGACAGTAGCTATCCGATATGGAATATCGTCTGTGTATGGCGCACACGAAGATATACTACTCTGCCCATTTTGAACACAAAGCCAAGGCATAAGAAAAACGTTAAAGAATAACGACGAAGAAGAAGACGATGACAACCACTATGATGTAGACTAGACAGCCATCTTATATCGTCGGTCGTAGAGTGTATGTCGAATGGATGTGTATGCGTGTCTACTGGCAGTGGTGTTTGTATTGTTAATGGTTGCCTCGACTATTGATGCAATATTTATTTTACCTGTGCCAACGAAACGACAACAAATGATTTTCGTTTGGGACTGTTTCTTTTTTCTTCCTTTTCGTGAACGAAGTCCATTCGTTGCAATCAACGTACTTTATTCATGATGTTGCTTGGGTGCCATTGTTTAATTCTAATACGATTCGAACGACGATCATCTTAAATTCAATCATTGGTCTGTATCTGATTGTCGCCAATTCAAACTACCAAATTAGCTCCGTTTTTGTGTGAATGAGTCGTCTAGTCCGGTGCCGTCTTTCATTACCCTGCTCCACCTTGATTCCCTGTCCATTCTCAAGGTATATTTCCTAGATAATTCTATTTAATGGAAAATTAATGGCACAATTCACAAATGAAATGACCCAAAAATCATTCAAATTGAATTTTTCGCAAGAAAAATGTTCGAGAATGAGAAAAATGATGACAACAACAAAATTAAATAAAATAAGAAAAGAAGAAGAGAAAAAAAATGTTGAACGAAAAAATTTGCTTAGTTGAACGTTTATGACGTCTTTGATGTTTATGGTGCTATTTCAACTGTTTAGTGATGATTTCAAATTTGTTCTATGACACCATAACTATGAATCTTTGTGCGGATGTGTGAGTGAGAGTGTACGTGTTCCGGTGGGTAACGACTTTGGGACGCCGTCTACTTTAATGCTTAAAAATGGCATTTGTGCGACCGATCGCCAAAAATGTGATGCAGGTTCGGGAAATCGGGTGATATGCCGGTCCTGAAAATAATACCCCATCCGAGCACATTCAATTATTTACAAGTTAATAATTATAATCGACTAGATAATTGAGTTTCTCAATGTGCCCCTTTGCATTTAATACAATAAAGGCCATGATTTTCAATGATAAATGGCCTCATCGCGCACACACACACACGCACACACACACACAACCACATACACCCACACACACACCGGACAAAGTGCTCGAGTTTGAATAGGGGTTTTCCGTGTGTGCGCGCCAAAGTTTTCATTGCCTTTTGCCTTTTCGATTGGGCTCATTGATGATGATGGAGGTGGTGTCGATGATAGTACGACGGGCGGGGTGGGTAGCTCATACAAATGCACGGAAAGCAAAAGTGAATTAAGTTGAGAATCAGTTTGAGATACAACATGCCTGACCATAATCATAATTAGAAAGTTGATTTTCTGCACACTCACAAGCACGCGCGCCGACCCTCACAGGCTTGGGTATATTATGTGCCTTCCGTAGATTGTCCTTGATATAGATTTTTTTTCTTCTCCGAGCGTTTTGTTGTACTTTTCGGTGAGGCTTTATACCATTTAATTAGACGTGTTCGATATTCGATGGCATTTTGTTGATTTTCCGCCATTTTCCGGTGTTGCTTGATGTTGATTCATCGTTCATTTATTTAATTATGTCCAATCGAAAAATACGGATTCATTCGACGGAGGATTCGACCTTCCTTATCGCCCCTATTCCTTTGCCGTTCTGTCTGTTTCGGTTTTTCGTTTCTTGATGTGACACGTCGTGCCTATGCTTGCACATTGATATGAACGTGTTGGATTAATATGATCAATCATATGTGGTTTATTGAATTGTCGAAACTCCATTAGAGTGCAACTGTTCTAGCAATTATTCTTCCAATTAGAATGTCATGTTTGAACTGTCATGCTCCATGCATGATTTCTCTCATCGACACATTTATAAACCAAAATTTCACATTTTAGCAATTGATGTTTTTGATTAATTCAAAACCATTCATGTTTACTTGACGCATATCTTCACATTGAAAATTACCCATCAATCATTTCATTAAGCAAAAATGAAATTCGAAACTCGACATTCGATGAAAGATGGTCTCATAATGAATATTCTTCTTTCTATTCTTGGCAGCTCTTTTTTTCTCCACATCTTCTCTTTATTATTTGTCTCGTCGAATAAACAATTTCGTTTTAAATGAGGAAAATTGAAAACATGCCATAGCGTACATTCTCCAGCACACATATCAGCGTTCAATTTGAATGGGCACGAGCTCATTAACCTTTGACGTCGATACGGCCACATTGTAAGGACTTGGAATTCCGTTGTTGGCATCGTCGTCGCAAAACAGCGAATCCATTTTCAATATTTTCGGCTTATTTGACCGGAATTTTCCGTTCCGTTCGTGTGGGGCCATTAGCAAAGATTTTCCTAAAGAAAATTAATCATCTTATTGACGGAGATAACAGCGTCATTTTTTTCAATTTATTTGAAACAATTCCGTCGTTACTCGTGAATTATGACATTAATACCGTACTCTTAGACAGTATGTCGTCACTCCAATTTTTCACGCCATCGTTTTGCATTAATTTATGGCATTAAAAAATGTCATTTAGTCGACCAACTGACACCGAAAAAAACCACGATGAATATTCTGACAAAAAGCAAAAGAATGCAAACCGTCAGACCGTTTCTTTTTCGAGGAAATTCATTTATAATCAAAGTTGAAATATTGTGTCGTCGCACATTATTTTGTGGAGCAACCGATAGAATAATAATGACAAAGAAACTTGGAAAGCGTTCATCATAAGTCCAACCGTTCGAGCTGAAGGAATCATCGAATACCGCCGAAAAATTGACAACAATACCAATTGGCAATTGACATTCTATTCAGTGAACAATGTCGTATTGAACAAGATCACAATGAATTGGCCAATTTTGCGTCATCAAACCAGCGGCGTGTGTCCAACATGTGAATTGAACCGTCAAAGACCAAAATTTATGTCTGAGTATGTGTGAGTGTCACTTGTGAAATCTACAGAATATTTTAGCAAAGCCATCATATTGTTATGTGATGAGAGTTTCCTCGTTTGATTTGTTTTTTTTTCTCGCTCGTCATTTGTTCGTTTTGTTAGCGTTAAGTTTTGTCTCCTTTTGTAGTCAATGCCGACTGGAGGTGATTATTATGAAATGTCAATACATGGGCCTTTGCCGCCTCCATAATACACGGCTTTTGAATAAAGTTCTTTTATTTTCGGATTTTGATTGAATGACCGCGAATCGGGTTATTCATGATTTAATCGATGTCGGTGGGAAATATTCTCAAAATGACAAATCACATTGAAGCATCTCTCATCAATTTCATTTGGATATTCATCTCGGTGTACGGTTTATTGCACACATTGATTATTGAAATTGAAACTGTGCAGACTGGTCACGGGTCGATGACTACGATGGTTACGATGATCCTATCGAGTCAATAATTTTCCACTTGATGATGCTTCGAGTCGATGTTTCAATATCAGATTCTATCTGGAGAAAAGCATGGAAGAAAATTCCAAAAACTGTTTTCGAAGATTCATTTATGCATGCATGAGTGAACGTATAATCGGTTGAAGATGCTAATAACTGGTGTAACATATGCTGTGTATCAAATCATTTCAATATGCAGTCCAACGTACGTACATTGTGCCACTCAACAATATCTTATTGTTTTCTATTTGGGTACGGACATTATGGTCGGTCTGTCGAATTTTTGTTCGTTTCTTTTCATTTTGTGTGAAAAATGAGAAAATTACATTCGAGTAAAAAAATTGTGTATTTTGTCTTCTTCAACAAAACGAGAATCAAACCCCCATCCGAATGACTCCATTTTCACGCACTGATGAAGAAACACCGTATCAACTTATCGAATGACGACCAGTTCAATGAATGTATTGGCCGATTGAATTTCAACAATTTGCTGTTTGAAAGCAATGAAGGACTTTGCTGTCATTTTTGTACATGTTTGCTGTGCGCCTTGAAACGAGAGCTCTTCTAATTTTGTGAGTCATCGCATTCCAAGGTGAATCTGCCGATCGATACTCCCGTACAATGGTGAACAAAATATGAAAACATGAAAATTGGAAAGAATACGTTCATTTTTCCTCGGGAGAAAGATTCCAAAGAAACCAAAAACCGAAACGCTCTCTCTGACAGAATGCTAAATGCTAATTTAAGACATACTTGCAGCAAAAAGGAGCATGTTTGATAATGTATTCGTTCGTACCTTTAAAGTAACATTCAGTATGCTTGAATGTCATTCGAAGCACATCCAGAGAGAATAATCTATTTTATTCATAATTCATAAACGACAAAGAAAATAGAAGCAACTTTTTCCCTCAGTGTGAGTGTGTGTGTGTGTGTGTGTGTTCGTGTGTTTGAGCGAATTTTTCCACTTTTTTCTCTTTTGAAAAAAAAAGTTTAATTTTTTTTCGTGAAATATGTGTGTCTGTTTTCGGTGAAAATTCGGAAAAACTGAGGAGAAATATATTCAGCAACATGTAGCACCCCGGGTATGGAAAAGGCTGAAACCCACTACGTCATGTTCAAACGTCATGATACTCACAAAGGAGATTTCTCCTGAAGTACTTAAAAAACAAGTCTATGTTTATAAATAAGATCATTTTAATGGAAAGAAAAAGCAGATGCAAAAAAATGGAAAAAAATATGATAAAATAAACAAAATATCGCTTTTTGTCTCTGTCTCTGTCAAACCAGCTCTCACATTAGTGCACCGACACAAAACTATTAACATTTATAATAATATTGGGTTTTGTTTTTGGAATATTGATGGATTACAATGCAGTGTCACCGTCAAAAAGCAGTATCGCATGCAATTCCTCGACGGATTTCTGGTGAAAACGCTCATTTATTCTCGATGTGAGCTCATTGAAGCCACTTAAATGTCATGCGTTCGAAGAAAGGCATTTCATTGCACTTCAAATAATGCTCAAGTGCACAACCGGCACTGAGGTGAGCAATTTCGAAATGTCATCCGGCTGATGGTATTTGTTGTCGTGCAAAATGTGCGATTTTCAAAAGCATAGCATATGGAAAAAACGATGCTCGTGGAACAAGAACGAAAAGGCGAGGCCATCCCCAACTCGAAATATCTCTGCTGACTCTCGAAACGGCAAAATAACGAAATATTGAATGGCATTTATTAAAATGTTGTCAAGTTTTCCTAGTTCCAATCAAAATTTTCATATAAATTTTATATTAAACGCCAACGCTGATGGCCGTGTACAAAAAAAAACGAGCAAAAGAAAAAACGAGCAAAAGAAAAAACGACAAAAAGAATAAAATGAAATAAAGCAGCCACTCGACGCCAACCCCGAAAAAGTGTTTGAACAAAACGTACGAAAATTAATATTTTCCGCACAGTTGATGACTATGGAAATTGATGTTGAACTATTTTTAATTTTAATTATAAATGTCCTTCAATGAATCATTGTCCCGTTAGGATGATGCTGTGCGCCATTTTTGATGATCGAAACGGTGTCTGAAGAGTGCGGATTTTTTCGCGCTGCGAAACCCGGTGTGATGTAATGCCAGCAAAAAAAAATGATAAGAAATATAAAAGAAAACTGTCAATTGCCACAAATTTGAAATGGAAATCATCCACCCGAAAATGCTGTCGTTAAACTTTGCCTAATTAACATACTAGAAAAGTGCGAGTGCAGAGTTGCCATGGTGTTGTGCGGCTTCGATTTGGTCTTGATATTGCTGCGGTACGATTGCTGTTCCTAACAGCCGCCAAAATGCGATGTACCAGATTATTTATATATGTACATATTATATATACATATTTACAAATTTCTCTCAAATATTTTAAAGATTAATTAACATGATAAAAGTTCCGTTGCTGGGTTACTTTCCAAATGATATGCTGTCTTGTTGACTTTTCACACTCGTTTTGCCGCTTCCAAGCAGAAAATCCACACATTTCCCCTTCATTATTTCATGTCAATACGAATAATTTTAATTTTTCCCTTTGAAAATCGCGGATGTTTCGTCTGTTTTGCGACGGTGCGACACTGTTGGGATGTGGATGAACTTTAAACTGTTGCAATTATCGTTCTGCAATTAATTGTTGTGTCGAAATTTTGCGCACTCAGAACGACGTAATTTATAATTTCTCGTCCCATTGAAAGCACTTTCTAAGAAATTTTCTCTTCGAAACGTAGTTTTCCTCCTATTAAAGCATTGAATCCTCCAGAGCAAGTCTCTCCATTGTCTCATTTGATGATCGATTGGCCTAAATGGGAAATTGTTGCTTGCCCTCTTTCTGACCGAAAATCTCACACAAACATCGGTATCGCATCCACGCCCCAATGCCTAATACAAAGGCGAATAAAATTGTTATGACAGCAGTTTGCTTGTATCATCGTTGTTACCTTTCTGTCATCAAAATTATTTATCATCCAATCGTTCTATTTTTGATTCATAATCCGATAAAATATGCCCCATAATACCTTCGATGTCACTGTCTTCCAAACGGTTATGCGCTGTGCATGTTGAACCGATTTTTTTTTGTTTTGTTCCCTAAATGAAAATAGTTTTCGATGTTAAATGGAGTGTTAAGATTCGCCATATGGACCTTACAAAGGCTGCCTTTCTATTGACAGTACAGCAAGAAAAAATCCCAATCCCGGTCGAAATCACGTAATCTGATGAGAACATAGCTTGGAATTTTGACGATTAAACTCTAAATAGGGACGGCGATGCGATGCTTTTTCTGCACGTCAACTTTTCTCCGACGATCAAAATAGTTCATCGTAATATGCTTGGGCTTAGCAACGTGCCCAAAGTTCGAGCCCCGAAACCGGGTGTTTCCGTTTCGTGATGGATACTGGTTTTGGTCATGTGTACTCATGGGAAAAATGCGATTTGTCAGTTTGAGTGACGCACAGTTCAACTGTGTGATTATCGAGCGTAGTGTAATGATGAAAATGCGGAACTAACAACGTTCTGCTCTCGTGGATTACCAATTCCTTCAAAACGATTAAAAACGTTCAATTGATAATCAAGCATCACTTGACTAATCAATTATTTGATTTACCTCTGACAATCCCATTGTATTTTATTGTGTTATTATTGCGGGGGCGCCGGATAAGCCACGACTTTCAAAAGGCATATTTGCGCAATGTTTACTTTGTTCTCCAGGCGATTCGTTGAAGTTGCGCGGAAATGCATAAAAAAAAGAAAAAAAAGAAGAAAAAACACACTTTTCAGAACAAGTTGTGTGCTCACCACCTTTAGTCCCGGTGACGAATTCGATCGACAATATGAAATCTCGAGTGCATTGAATCCATTCGCTTCATCTATGAAGCATTGTACGGCACTTGAAATGGATTCGCTGAATTTTTCCGATCGAAGACTAATTCCATCGAGAATGTTGTGTATTTAATGTCGGTAAGAGAAACGCTGGAACGATGATTGCTTGTTACTGAAATCATTCTTCTTGAGGAAAAACTATCAATGCGCTCTTGAACAATAATCCGGTATTACTTGAAGCGACATTCCCATTATTATTTCTAGTTCACAGAGTTATTGTCAAACGATGCATTTCAATGACATCGACTCGAAAATTCCGGATAAATAAATAAATAAATCGACAAAGGTTAATTATTGAAAGACTGGCAAATTGGACTGCAGGTCAACAAATATATCAGCCGCGAACCGCCAAATAACAAACGAACGACAACAAAACAACAAAACAACAAAAAAAAAACAAAAAAACAGAAAAACAAAATTATTAACAGAATAGTCGCAATAAAAATCGATTTATGAAATATTCCGAAATGTTTTTGTTAAGTGACCATAAAAGCCCAAGCTCATTTAAATAATAATCATTGAAAAAATGATAATGAACATGTATTTATTAGTAAGTTATTTAGTTGAAACCTGCCTCTGTGACAATGTGAGTGGAGCATGCAAATGCGTTATAATTGCAATAATTTATGATTTATTCAATTCCCAAGTGGGTGTCAAAACTTTTTAATAAGCATCACCATCACCGTGTGCGAATCGCTATTCATTAAATTGTGTTTGTTTTGTGAATTGTGAACAACATGCTCACTCTCTGGCATTCATACCAACTGGAAAAATGAAAATTCAATGCATTGCAACGAAAAAATAATGAAGAAAAATTATGCTGATGGCATGAAAAAACAGTCACCACCCCACCTGTCGAATAAAATGTGTGTCACCGCAGTGGTTCAACATCATTTGTATTCAACGTCTCTGATCACAATACAATCTGGAACAGAAAAAAATAATGGAAAATTCTTCGTTATTTTTCTCTCTCTCTCTCTCTTTCTCCTTTCCTTTCGCCATCTCTCCGTCTCTCTATCTCGGGAAAAACACAATTTTATTCATTGCACCATTCCATTTGGTTTGCCATTCAGTAGAGACATCCATTCGATGAAAATACAATAAGATAGGTTCGGATTTATAATTGTCATCAATCGATAGCATTGTCGAGATCATATTTAACAATGAACTCAATCATAGAAAAAGTCATTAATTATGTTTTTAACATTGTGTCACCGGCGTTGACAATAAATAACCCCGAATGGGAGATGACAAAAACGC
>JANSTV010069939.1:0-22897 GCA_027564135.1 Lestremia cinerea
ATTGTTATCTTAATGAGAGCCGTTAATTGGTTTCGCATCGATTCGAATATGATCGTTAAAACGCATTTTTATTGCGGGGCCGAGCGCAATCAAAAAGCATTCTCGACCAATATTTTACTCCACTGACCGCAACGCCATCTGACATGTGTCGTATCAATGCAAAAGTAACGAGCTTTCGAAGCTTCTCAATGAGAGTTACTTTGGCGGCAATGCTGAAATTGTTGTTCAATCTTTCAAATTGGATTGCGTGAATTCAATGAAGAACGATGTTGAGTCAATTTCGATATTGTATCAAGTGCATAACTCAATCTCTGCCGGTATTACAACACAACATTCATTACGAATGCATCTGTCCTGAGCGGTCGCTAATTTTCATAGTCTCGCTCGGAAGGTCATTCAACGACGATGCAACGCTGTAATATTTTGTGAAAGTCAATTCAAAACACATTTATTGAAATGATAGCGTTCGTGGTGCAGTGAATCAACATTGGGTCGGAGCTGCGTTTCACTTGATGGAAAGCCAATGGTTTCGGTCGATAATACTAAAGCCGAGTTTTGTGAAGGTCGCTTGAGACGCTGTGTTGGTGGTCATCACGAACCCGAATGTGTCCTCGTTCGGTTCAGCTAACAGTTTGGCGATGGCCTTCAAAACCAAAGTGCCAAAGCCCCTTCGGTAGTAGCTCGCATCGACTTGTAATGCGTTCAAAGCGCCATTGTTGCAGCGATAGCACCAAGCTACCAGCTCGTCTTGCTCATTGAAGACACCCACGCTCTCGTTAGCTGCCCTCAACGATTCAAATCTGCGTGGCGTTTCATCATTGCGATGTGGATATACCGCGATAGTTTTGGCTACATGTTGTTCCTCGAGAGGTCGAAGGGTGAAACCTTGTGGTGGACTGCAAGATCATTTGATAAGACTATCTTTCGTTGCGCGACCGATAAACTTACTCAATTGTGAATTTGATAGCCTCCGTTCGAGACAAGAAAAACATGTCAGATGGAATAAAAATCTCCCGGTCGACATGAAGGAGATCGAGCACTTTCAAGAGCGTTGAATAATGGCAGTCTCGAACACCCATTAAGAGCCACCCTGTGCTCCAATCGGCCAGCTGTAAAGCTCTCTCGAGACGATCGGTCGTTTCACCCAAAGTGTTGAGCACAATGTAAGAGTCGTCCTGAAAGAATCCCGGATGAAATTTTCGCAGGCTACTCTTCACTAAAAATCGCTTACCTCGATGATGAACGTTCCATCGCTCCAGTCGCCGTTCAAGCAATAGATTTGATAATTCCCCAGGTTCACTCCCTTCTGCTTCCATTTCACGTAATTGTCGATCGCATAAAATCCGTAACAGTTTTCTGGCCAATTCACCAAATACAAGTCACGCAAAAGCGGCCATTCGGCGGAGGGAATTGTCAGTAATGCATCACTCATCCTCGAGCTGAACTCCAATTGCTTTGTTTACTTCTCCGATCGCGTTGACAGACTGTTTTGATTGGAAATGAACACCAAAACGCGAATTCGGATTGAAGTGGATCGGCGTGCGCGTGCTTGTTTCGACTTGAATGCGCAAATGCGATTCCGTTGTACAGCGAGAGCGCGAATTCGATAACAGGTCAACATGACTCCGCATATACAATTTGATTTATATTTCCGAAATGATCGCCACATATTTCAAGCGTAATGATTAACGAAATCGCTGCATTTTCTTGTTGGCTTTAGAACGAAACCACAATATAGTAGTCGTAGCGGCGTGACTTCGCTTGTGTGTATTCGAATCGAACCGAGTTCGCCAATGCGTGCTCGATTCGAATCTGATTTTCGTATAGGTGATGAGATGATTCACTGAGAGTAAATAGTCAAGTTTCAACACTCGTTATGAAATGATCTGTAGATAACAAGCTTTGTAGGTTTCGTTGCACACGATCATCTTATTTTCAGATGGTCCCTCCACGACGAAGGAAAGCGGTCATAATTTTGAGGTCAATTCAAAACAATGAATATTGAAATGCATTTATTGAAGTGATAACGGTCGTACTACATTGAATCATCATTGAGTTGGAGTTGTGGTAGGCTTGATAGCGATCCAATGATTGAGGTCCGTGATACGAAAACCGAGGTTTTTGAAGAGGGCTTGAGCCGCTGCGTTGTCGACGACCACAAATCCGAATGTGTCTTCGTCCGTTTCAGCCAATTTTTTGGCGATTGCCTTCAAAACCAAAGTGCCATATCCCCTTCGGTAGTACTTGGCGTCGACTTGCAAGGCATTCAATGCGCCCAAGTTGTAGCGATAGCACCAAGCGACCAGTTCATCTTCTTCATTGCAGGCACATATACTCACGTTGAATTCCCTCAACATTTTGAACTTCTCCAGCGTATCATCATTGCGAAATGGGTATGCGTCGACTGTTTTTTGTACATCTCGGTTTTCCAGAGGTCGAAGGGTGAAACCTTGTGGCAGACTGAATCAACGAAAACAATTAGAATCCTTTTCGACACAGAAGCGATCAACTTACTCAATTTTGAATTTTATGGTTTCCGATCGAGACAAGAAAAACATGTCAGTTGATGGTAAGAGCTCACGTTCGACGTGAAGCAGGTCGAGCAATTTCAGGAGCATCGGCTTATGGCAGTCTCGAACAGCCATTAAGAGCCATTCTTTGCTCCAATCGACCAGTTGCAAGGCTCTCTCGAGACGATCGGTCGTTTCACCCAGAGTGTTGAGCACAATGTAAGAGTCATCCTGAAAGAATCCCGGATGAAATTTTCGCAGGCTACTCTTCACTAAAAATCGCTTACCTCGATGATGAACGTTCCATCGCTCCAATCGCCGTTCAAGCAATAGAATTGATACTTTCCCAGGTTCGCTCCCTTCTGATTCCATTTCACGTAATTGTCGATCGCATAAAAGCCGTAACAGTTTTCTGGCCAATTCACCAAGTACAAGTCACGCAAAAGCGGCCATTCGGCGGAGGGAATTGTCAGTAACGCGTCACTCATCCTCAAGCTGAACTCCAATTGCTTTGTTTACGTCTCCGATCGCGTTGACAGACTGCGTCCATAAATGCAATGTAATTGAATAAATGAATTCATAGTGCAGATATCTGACAGTTCATTCACATCGACAGGAAACCGCAGAGTTTGGTTTGCGGTTGACGAAGTGATAGAGCGTATTGTGTCCGGCAATCATGAGCCTAAATGTATGTATCGATGATTGTCAAAATATGCATTGAATTCTGTCTGTAAGCAAATTAAATCCATCCAATTCGAATTCTTTCGACGACGAAGGCAATAACGACATCTATGTGGTTAATCTCAAACTACATATCTTGACTATTCGTCTCACCCGAAAATAGAATCCGTTGAGCTTGAATTAGCGACCTTGAACGTGATGGAATTAATCACCTAATTCATTATCTTTTTGCGACCGAAAAAAAAACAAGAACTGTATCTGTCAAAACAGCTGCGTGCAAAAACAATCATCGATTGAATTCAACCGCCAAAATTTGCGATCAGTTCTTCTACTTGAGTCTGACAGTGCGGTTGGAAAAATGTCGTTGAAATTATTGTGGACACGCCCATTGCACGTTCCGTTCCCAAGTGTTTGGCTTCGGTTCCAAGCAAAAGACACGGTGAGCGATGAGTTGGTCGAGTATCGGGTTCAGGATCTGCCTGAAGACCGCTTCGAGGACGCCATCGCTCACATGACGAAGTACTACTTGGCTGACGAACCAATTAGCGAGTGCTTTGACGTCCTGAACAAAGATCCAGAGTTTGTGGCGGATTACCAGCGGGCTTGGCGAGCAACATTGCCACAACGCATGACCTTGGTTTGCTTCAAGGAAGGATCCGATGAGATCGTCGGTCTGAACATGGGCTATGTTCTCCGTAAAGACGACGACTTCCTGACTGAGTTCAATAAAGGCGTAAGTTCGAGTGGTGTTACCTTGCGAGAGATGGATGGCTAATCATTTTTGCTCAGAATTCGTCTCAGCTCATGTCGCAGTCCTTCACCGCCATGACGCTTGTGGGAAAACACCTCGGCTTGGATCCCTTCGAGAAATATGGCATCGATCAATATTTCACGGAGTTTGGACTCTCTGTTGGAACGGATTATCGAAGACGAAAAATCGGCGAGTATTTGTTGAGAGCCAGGTTGGTCAATTGATGTCCTCACCGAAAAATGCCTTCAAGACTGTGCTTTTTAGGAATGAAGTTTGTGCAGCTTTTGGATTTAAGCTGACTCACATGTACTTCTCTTCGGATCACTCGGATAAATGCGGTGCCAACGCCGGAATGTTTCTTGAAGGAGAAATCACCTGGGAAGAGATTGAGAAACTCGATAGCAATATCGCATACCCGAATATTCGAAGCCGAGCGCTCAGCACTCGATCTTTGAGATTCAACTAATTTTCTTCAAACATTTTGTTTGGGCTTCGACCGATTTGATCATAAAATGTATGATAACGACGTTTTGACATAAATAAATTTTGCAAGCGATCGAAAATAATGCATAACGGTTCTCTTCTCTTTTTTTTGTTGAACAAGCTTTCGTAAATGAAGAAAAATAACAGTGAACTTTTGCCACAACGCATGACCTTGGTGTGCTTCAAGGAAGGATCCGACGAAATCGTCGGTCTGAACATCAGCTTCGTTCTCGACAAAGAAGACGATTTCTTCACTCAGTTGAGTACCCGCGTGAGTGTGGGTGGTGCTCTCGTGCATGTGTTCTTCGATACATCTTTCTCGTTTAGTATTCATCTCAGCTCATGAAGCAGTGCATCACCGCCATGCTCCTCATGGAAGAACAGATCGGCTCAGATGCTTTTACGAAACACGGCGTGGAACGATATTTCACGGAGTTTGGACTATCGGTTGGAACGGATTATCGAAGACGGAAAATTGGCGAGTGTTTGTTGAGAGCCAGGTTGGTCAATTTGATTTATGTCGTCACAGCGAAATGTCTTCAAGTCTGTGCTTTCCAGGAACAAGGTTTGTGCGGTATTTGGGTTTAAACTGACAAGCATTTGGTTCACTTCGGACGACTCAGATAGATGTGGTGCCCGTGCAGGAATGCTTCTTGAAGGGGAACTCACCTGGGAAGAAATCGAGAAACACGACAGCAAGCTCGCATTCCCAAACATTCGAAGCCGGGCACTGACTGTTCGATCCTTGAGAATGAACTGAATTCTCGTCCAACAACGATAAATCGCGCAGATACTTCCAGTCACCATCGGAAATCTAAACGAGCTCGCTCATCTTGCGCCGAATCGCGATTTATGACTTGTGGTGTCATTTATATCGTATTCAGGCCGATCTGAAGATAAGCAGTAATCACTCACCTCGTCATCATTCTGCTGCAGTCAGCAAAATCAACACAATGGAAGAGTTAGATTAGATTAGGTCTAGCCCCTTTCCGAAGGGTCATTGGACGTGCCCAATAAGAAAATAGGACGCTCTTCCGCAGGCAAATTCTATTTTAATCGCGCGGAAACGGTACGCGCAAATGAAACGAACTCATACTTTGTATCGGTCGACTTTACATCAGTTTTCTATTCAATTCAATAGAAGCGTCTAAATTATTCTTAATAATTTCATTCTCATTTTGTGTTGGTTTGCCTTGCCTTATTCCATTTACAGTGTTCATCCTTTCAGGCGGGAACACTTCCACCTCAAATTCATAATTATCAATTCATAAAAAGAGGCGCATGCGATTTTCACATGGTTAGTGCGGGGGCGTGATATGTCCGAGGGCAAATCATCGCGTCAAAATTTCATTTCCCGATTGTTTTTGTTTGTTTTTTCTTCTCATAAAAAAAAATAATTTTCAAAATAAAATAAAAGATAAATTAAATAAAAAAGAAAAGAATTAATCGGATGATTTGCATTAAATCCAAATCGAATTGGCGATGTCAACTTAGTTCATAATTGGTAGAAATCAGTAAGAGCGCAAATTTAGGAAGAAAAGTAATAAAAAAATAATAAAAAAATATCAATGATTAATTTCGAGGAGAGAATTCTTAAATAATTTGATTATTTAATTGATTAATTGGAGCTCGTTTGCTCTGCAGGTTCAACTGTTTCAGGTTGGATTTCTGGATTGGCTAACGTTGGCGGAGCGTCTAGTGATTCATCTTTCACCTCGCTGTGACCGACTGAGTCTTCGCTGACGGACAATTTCTGAAAAAGTTTAAAGAAATCGGTTCTAGATTGAATGCCTCTGGTTAGCGGTTTGGGGTGGGCTTACTGAAACGGCGGTAGTGAGTTCATTGCACGAATCGGCTGGCGGAGCTGCCTCGACTGTTGATGTTGTTTTTTCAACTGGGTCGTTAGAAGCTGGTGTGCTCGATGAGTCTGTCGAGATCGATGAGTCTATTGTGGACTCGATCACTAGCGATGCGGCCTTCTCCTCAGCGGGAGCCGGTGACGAGCTCTTGCGGGTGGCTGCTAAAGCCGTTGCTTGCGGGTAAGGAGCTGGTCGTTGAACGAACATGTTATCCAAAATGTGATCGATATTCTCGGCGTTATCGGCTGGAGCTGAGTCGCTGGACACCGAAGCTTCTTCGCCGTCCTCATTCGGTGACGGCAGTGAATTCACTCCGTCTCCGGATTGCAGTGTCGGCGCGGCAGTGCTGTTGCGATTGCTTTGGTTATTCTTCGAGCTTCGATCAGGCGGGGCAAGAATTGGAATTGCGTTGGTGGGTCGTCTCTGTGGCAAAATGGGGCGAGGGGGCCCTTGAGTGTGCGGTGCATAGTATGTGATGCCGCTCTGAAATTGAAGGTGAGGAGAAGGATGAGATTTGATCGATCGAGGGAATTTTATGGCTTTTGCTCACCGTTGTGTTGTAGTTTTGCACGCCTGGGTACGTTGGATATGGTGGCACCGGCTGGAATTGTGGCGGAGCTGCTTGGGGAACAACTTGCGGGTTAACGACCGGAGGTGGAACGACCGATGGCGGAGGTGGCAGTTGTGTGTGAGCTGGAACGAAGTTCATGAGCTGCGGCTGTACAACCACGGCGACTGAGCCCGCGGCAGATTGAGCAGTGGGTGGCGGAGGCTGTTGCAGATATGCTGGGGCCGGTCCAACGGTTTGAATGTAAGGACCCGGTTGTCCGTATTGCGCTTGGTGTGGCGGTTGGGGTCCACCAACTGCAGAGTTTATCGGCTGCGGTGGTAGATTCGGCGAACCGTACTCGTTGGGGTTGTAATAGGCGGCCGGCGATTGAGGCTTCTGCAGCTGTGGATTGTAGTCAATGCCCAGCGAATAGTTGGCTGGCTGCGATGGTGGTTCATCGGCTGGTTGGTGCTGCATTTGAAGCAGTAAATTCGTGTCTTGAATCTGCTGGATCATGTTCAAGTCGTTGATTGGCAACGCCTGAGGATGCGGTGCGACATCGACATTCGATCGCTGACGCAAACTTGAGTATCGTTTCGGTCGGCTGCTTTCGTGATGGCCCGCGATATTGCTGCCGTTGCCACTATTCGAAACCAATAGTTCTGCACTGGGTGCTTGTTGCTGTGGCGGCGCTTGATTTGGCGCCGTCGACTGAACGTGGTGCAGCGGCACTTGCGATGACGACTTTTGGGCCGGGTGATGCATCTGCTGTTGCTGGTTCGAGTTGCTGATCACGTTGCTGTTGACCGGCATCGCGTGATTGCTCGTCAATGAAGGGTTCTGATGACGATGACTCGATTGCGGGGCCTGCTGTCGACCAGTAATAGGCCGTTCGATACGTTGAAGGTGATCGCCGCCGTTACCGCGCTCGGGTGCATCGTGATCTTTACTAGATTTTTGCGATTGATGCTGCTGGTTTGATCGGTGGTGATCAGATGATGAATTGTGTTCCAGTTCATTGCCAAATCGATTGCTCTGTCTGTTGTTACTGTTCCCCGGTATGCCGCCGGTCAGTTTTGAATTTGTGAAGCTGATCGATTCTACGGGTTCATCGTCGTCGTAATCGTACCTGCGCTGTTGATGCTTCGATTGATGTCTCTGTTGTTGCTGTGGCCTTTGGTTATGGTGTTGCGTTGGCGTTGTTGATCGATATTGCTGATTGCAATCACGACGGAATTGATTGCCTCTGTCTACGCGTCTGTTGTCATCGCGTCGGTTGTCATCGCGTCGGTTGTCATCGCGTCGGTTGTCATCGCGTCGGTTATCGTCGCGACGATTGTCATCCCGACGAACGTCATCCCGACGAACGTCATCCCGACGAACGTCATCTCGTCGATTGTCATCCCGACGAACGTCATCCCGACGAACGTCATCTCGTCGAGTATCATCCCGACGAACGTCATCCCGACGAACATCATCTCGTCGATTGTCATCACGACGAACATCATCTCGTCGACTTTCTTCGCGTCGATTGTCCTGTCGGTTATCGTCGCGCCGGCCATCATCGCGATAATCATTTCCGCCTCGGTTACGATTTTTGAACTCCATCGTGTTGGAACGTTTGTATTCACGATCATGATCGCGAAAATCGCGATGATCGCGTTCATTATAATTGGGTTTACTGTTTCGCCGTTCATGACCATCAAAGTCTGCCCGTCGATCGCGCTGTCTCGGCTCTGGTCGCCGATTGGGCGATCGATGGGACGAATATCTGCCATCATCACGACGAGCATCATCACTATTATTCTCGCGTTGAGTTTGTTGCTGTGGTTGTTGCTGTTGTAGTAATGGTTTCTCCTCCTTGGATCGACGCCGTCTACGTGCTCCCAGTTCGGGAAACTCTTCTGGACGCAAGCGCTGCGTTTGCTTAGTGTATGCGCTCTCGTCCTCCCATTTGCGAGTGTATTTATTTGGGCCACGACTGGAAGAGAACAAACACCAAAATTCAACACTGAAAATTGCCAGAATCGAGAAAGAATTTAATTACTTGTAACGTCGCTTGCGTCTCGCCTTTGGCGGACCATCCTCATTGCGAATATCATAGCCGTATGAGTCGACTAATTCAGTACGAGATTTGGGCGCTTGCTCGCTCTCGTCATAAAAATCATGGGCCCACCGATCAGCCGCTGGTTTCTTGACAATTTTCTTCTGGACCGGCGTCTCAGATTTCTCCTCTGCCTCATCCTCATCCTCCACTTGTTTTGTTTCACCTCTGAAAATCAAAATAGAATTAACGACTGCCAATCGATGTAGTCTTTCACAACAACTTACGGTTCATCGGCGGTACGGTCATCGTGCTCGTAGAAAACGCCCTTCTTCGGAATATATTGTGGATTGCTGCGATCTTCGTCATCGTCAACCTTCTTTCCATCTTCATCGTGCTCTTCGCCATCGCCACGTTGCCGTTCTAAGTCCAATACGATGCTGCCATCGTCGTCTGGGTGATTGTCCTCATCGTCTTCTTCGTCCTCAAGGTCATCATCAGTGGCATCGTCTCCACTATACTCTCGTTCAGGACCACCTTCCTCCGACGTCTGTGAATCACTGGCAGTGTCGTATTCCGAATGCTGATTGGAATCCTGATGTGTTGAACCGTGACCGGGGTTTTGTGTCTCCGAACACAGCTGTTGCACCAAAAACGAATAGTTTTCATTTTAAGAATCGCTCTTGAACCAAATCCAATTGGAATTTTATCCTCAGCTATTGCCCACTGCGACAGCGCGCTATTTCAACTGAACTTTCACTGATCGCCGACAAGCGAACGGTCACCAAAGCGACATGCTCCAGAAACCCACATACTTTTGCTCGTCTTTTTCACTCGCTGAATTACTTTTGTGTACGAACGCGAGATCCTAACCTAAAATTCGCGCAAATGCCAAAGCGGTGAGTTGCTTTCGCCAAAATGGAGTTTGCATCCAATTGGACATTTTTAGCCAAAAAAGGCGAATGTGAAATGTTTTTTTCTGGCATCTCAGCCGGATCTAAATAAGAAATTTCGCGGTGCTTATCAATTCGTCGGATTCGAATGACCTCTGAGGTATTCAGCACAAATCAGATGATCGACTCCAAATAAAGCCGAATTAATTTTTGACATTTCTAATTGGAAAGGCGCGTCGCATCCCGAAAATTATTCTCAAAAATGATTTTCGCTTGCTTGCAATCAGATTTTTACCTCAAATGCGGCTGTCTCCGTAGCCGTGTCGTCTTCACCATCAGACACAACCTTTTTCACATCTGATGCCGTTTGTTGTTGATGTACAATCGACATTTTGCCCAATCGTATGTGAAATCTTGCTTTTGATGAATTCGTAAAATCTACAAAACTCGTTGGAATTATTTACTGCGATCGATTTCAGTTCTTTGTTTGGTGGTTTTTCGAGAGGTTTTTTTGCTCGCTCTGCTCGCAACCAACAAAGAATGAAATAACTGCGTACACACTCACTTGGGATGATTAGAAAAGGTCGATGGTGCGGTATAAAATGCAGCGTGTTCGAAAAATTCAATATGGTAACCTCTCGGTTTGATTTTCGATGCAATTTTCGAATGACAGCTTGGTACGACGCTGAATCGCTTGACGTTTGCTTGGTTTACACGTCTTCTTGATTTGATTCGGTTGTCAGCGCGAGTTTGAATGGCGGACATTGATTCCGTTGGAGATGTTTTAGTTTCTTAGTGAGTTCGTTGCGCATTGTTTGGAATGAATTTCAAGGACAACGAAATAATATTTATTTATCGAACAATTGTGCTACAGGCACAGCAGAGTGAACGATGACTAGACTATTTATTAGACGATATAACCAATCATTGTGGCTATTCGCTCAGTATCGAAACATTCTTCAATCGCCATGGATCTTCGAGCAATAACCAAAGATCAATTGGTCATCTTCTACTTGATCGGCTTAAGTTCGTTCAATCCACGTGCGAAACCAATAACCGGCAAAGAGAAGACAAGAAATCTTCTGAAGTTCATACCAGCCATAGCTTTGGGGATCGTTGAGGTGTCGCTCATATTGTTCTCCATTTGGCATCAATACGTTTGTAACAACAGCCGAGCCTTCACCATGACCATCGTCGGGTTCTTTGACATGGCAGGGCTTGCCGTCGCAGTTTCGGGAACCTTAAGCGCGGTACTATACCAACGTCTTCTGCCAGTCCTCAACGCGGAACTGCAACTAACTGAGCGTGTTCTGAAATCGAAACTACGAGCTGCACCGAATTTTCTCAAGTTTCGAAACGCATACAATCGGAAGGTGCTAGCAATACTGCTGCCAATCATCGCATCGTGGTCGGTTACAAGAATTTTAGGGTCGACGTTCATCAACGAGACTTTGGACTTTGTGTATGTATTGGAATCGATTTTCGGCACTCTGCCCATTATCCACGCATTGTTCTACGTTGGAATCTTGCGACAATTGGCAACCCAACTGAATGCAAACATTGCTGAGGCCGGAGATCGTTTGGATATCGACACTGTCGTCTTCTTGGATCCGAAAGTCGGTGAATATAAAATGAAACAGTGGCGGCGGATTCATCACCGAATGGTCAAATGCTGTGCTCTCATTAATCGCTACTTTGGATGGAGTTTGGTGGCAGCCATCTTTCAGACATTTTACCACGCTGTGTTCACCCTCTGTCTTACTTTCTTCTATAATGCGAGCGACAATTCATCATCAACGTTTGTTTTTCTACGTAAGAAATCACTCATTTTTGTTAATTCGATGCTTGTGGCGTTTACGTCAGAGAAATGTCGTGTCATTCCCAATTACATTAGTGCTAATCGACAAGCAATCGATTTAATCGAATGGGATCGAAGCAATCAGTTTGGCACCCCAGTTCGGTCAGGATGGATGTTCGTGAAATGTCTGAAAGCTATCTATTCGTATTTCACCTCATTGGTGTGAGTTCGTACAAGCCGCATTCGAAATCAAAGACAAAGCGCGTGACAAGTACCATGCTGAGGTTCTCTTCGACAACAATTCTGTTCATTGTTCAGCTTCTGTTGCATTTTGCATTTATATGGTCGGACAATTTCTTTATAAATATGCCAATATTGGGTAAAATAACTACTGGGCTCGTGTACATCAGTGGATGCTCTTCAGCTGTTGCCGTTTTGATGAATGCGATAAACGACCATCAACTCCTTCCCGTCCTCAATCAAGACCTGCAGCTAGCCGAACGAATGCTGAAAACGAAATTGAGGAACTCACCGAATTTCGTAAATTTCAAAAGAGTCTACAATCGGAAAGTGTTCACCATCACATCACCATTGGCGGTGATTTTTTGCGGCAAAACGCTTATTCAGTCAGTCTACATGAACATGCCATTGACCATCATTCAGTTAGTGTCAACGTTGATTGTGTTTTTGCCGATTATTCATGCGTTGTTCTACATCGGGATTTTGCGAGAGTTGCTCGTCCATCTGAATGCTCACATCGATAGAATTGGTGGACATTTCGGCATCGACTCCTTCTCCTGTTTACATCCCAATATTGCTGTGAACAAACTGAGACATTGGCGACAGATCCACTACCAGCTATTTAAATGCTGTGCCCACATCAACGAGTACTTCGGGTGGACTTTGTTGACGGCCATTTTTCACCTTTTCTATATGAGCGTGTTGGTTCTCTACTACTCTTTCATCTATCTTGACATGGACGATCCGGGGTCACTATTCAGTTTCACGCGTAAGATATCAATTATATGTTTTTTTTGTGTGTTGCAGTTCACTGCGTCGACACTAAATGCCGTTCTAATCAATTTAATTTAACCGGCGGTTCTATGGACTATGCCAAGGGCGGTCAGATGTCAAGTCCGATTTGGCCACGATGGGTCTTCGAGAAAATTCTGAGAGTTATCTGCTGGTATTCTACTTCCTCGGTCTAAGTTGCTATAATCCGCGGTTAAAGCCTCAAAGTCGCCTCAAGAGCGTTCTTTTACGATTCTCCCCCACTGTGATTCTGTGGCTCGTTGAGTTCTGGCTTTTAGTTTTTTCAGTGTGGCATCGGAGCGTCAATTACGCCGTATCAAATTTCGATCTGATGGTTACCATCCTTTATTTATTAGTCGATCTAACCGTAACTCTTGCTACCGTCTCTAGTGCGATTCTTTATCACCGCGATCTACCTCTCCTCATCGCGGATTTGCAACTCGCTGAGCAAATGCTGAGATCGAGATCGCGAACTTCACAGGATTTCTTCAAATGGCGAGTAGCTTACAACCGAAAAGTGCTTATGATATTGTTGCCAGTAGCCATGTCATGGCTCCTCAGACAAGTTTTGAAATCTCATATGAGTGATATCATTTTGGAAACAATAAATCTTACTGGAATGTTTATCGCGACTCTGCCAGTACTCTACACGCTGTTCTACATCGGAATTTTGC
Organism: Lestremia cinerea; assembly: GCA_027564135.1. Classification (NCBI taxonomy): domain Eukaryota; kingdom Metazoa; phylum Arthropoda; class Insecta; order Diptera; family Cecidomyiidae; genus Lestremia; species Lestremia cinerea. Next base: position 13,276 of record JANSTV010069939.1, read on the forward strand.
GACAGCTGCTGACCCACCTGAACTTCAACATTATCGAAATCGGAGGCCATTCAAATACCGACGATTTTGCCCGCTTACATCCAAATTCCGATGTCCGCCATTTGAGAAAGTGGGGACAGATCCACAGTCATTTACAGAGATGTTGCGCTCGGATCAATTGCATCTTTGGAGCGAATTTAATTGCGGCGATTCTGTACGCGTTCCTTCAAACCGTCACTTCCTTCCTGTGGGCATTCATGTACCTTCGCATGAGCAACCCAGCCACACCGTTTGCCTTTTTACGTAAGAAATCATTGCTTTTTGATTATTTTTTAATTCAAATGGAACCAATCATCGGAGCGATTCATCGGTGCGATTCATCGAAACTGTGTTTGCTTAATGAAATGGAAATGAGCTGATCGCCTTCGGCCACAATGGTCAGTTTCGAATCGTATTTTCATCGCGATGGGTGTCCGAGAAGTGGCTGACCGATATTTGCTTGTTTTCTACCTCATCGGATTGAGTTCATACGATCCTCGGGTCGCGCAAGGGAAAAGTGTCGATTGCAAAACGCGATTAAAGCTATTCTTTCCGTTGATCACTCGGTACCTACTGCTTGCCATTTTGTCGCTTATTACTATGGTTTATGGAAGTAAATATCTGGGTTATTATCCAGGGCGCGTCGGCTATTTCTGGTCCTCCTCGTGGTTCGTCATCGAGCAACTGACGTTCGGAGTTATGTTCTGGAATGCGATTCACCTCCACGCCCGTCCCGCAGCGATTCTCAAGCAGTTGCAATTGACTGAGATATTGCTAAGAGATGAGTTGAACATTAGCGTTAATTTCGCGGCTTTTGAAGCGTCATTCAAGTGGAAAATATTCGCTACTTTCGCCGGGCACATGCCACGCTTAGTCAGCAAGTGTTTCATTGCCTCAGCGCTACCACCGTATCTTCAGTGTGTTTATGAAGTGAAAGAGCTATCGTATTTGTTGTCTGTTGCGTACGTGAATCTGTACATTGGGCTGTTGGCGGAGATTCTTCGGGCATTTAATGATCATCTTCAACGGACCTCCGACCACAATTTCACTGTCGAAGAATTTGCTCGTTTGGAACCGAACGTGGCTGCCGACAAACTGAAACGTTGCCAAAAGGTGTACTATCGCCTGTGGAAGTGCTCCAACGAGATTAACTGCTACCTTGGATGGAGCCTCGTCGTGATAATTTTGTATTTATTCACTTCTGCTGCTTATTCGATTTTTCGAATGTTCCTCTTCATCAAGCTGAAACTCTCTCCATCGCCTGTGGGATTCTTACGTAAATACCAATTTCACTTATTGCATTTGACCCCTTGTGTTGATGATAGTCCATCGAGTTTGATTGTCATGTTATTCCTTCATTCAATCAAGCTCGATGTCAACCGACGGCGGTCGTAATTAATTGAAGGAATGAATTTCAGTCAGTCGATAATCGAAATCCGGTAGAAATGGGTATCCGTGAAATGGCCAAGCCGTATTTATTCGCGTTTTACCTACTCGGCCAAACCTCCCATTACCCGCGAGTGACCTACCGTAAATCATACGCTAATTGGATAACAAAAACCCAGCATTTGCTTCCTTCGACCATTTTTTGGTTGATGGTGCTGTTGCTGTCGCTCTCTTCAATTGTATATCACTATTGGCCGGCCCCACGGAGCCCGAACGACTACTTCTCAGCTTATTTGTGGCTTTTCGTTGAGCAAGCCTCGTCGGCGGTATTGTTCGGAACGTGTATTTACTATCGCTACGGTCCACCACCGATTCTGAGACAAATACTATTGGCTGAGCAGATACTGAAAAATCAGCTGGGCATCGATCTGGATTTGAATGATTTTCAATCGAATTACAAATGGAAAATGATCATATTGTTTGTAGGGCATTTGCCACGCTTTTTAAGCAAATTTTACTTGGTCTCAGTGCACCCGGTGTTCATGGAGTGCGTGTTCGAAGCCCTTGAATTGGTTTTTTTGCTGCCGATCGCTCAGATAAATTTCTACATTGGACTACAGCGGACGATGCAGGGTGCTTTCAATGCTCATATCGACGTCGAAGGCGAGCATCATTTCACACTAGATGAGTTTGCTTGCTTGAAACCGGAAGCGGCCATGTGCAAATTGAAACTGTGGCGGAGAGCTCACTATCGCCTGTGGAAGTGCTCGAACGCGATCAATCGCTGCTTTGGATGGAATATCCTCGTTTTGATTTTGTATTATTTCTATTTCGTGGCCAATACACTTGTTCGGATCTTCATCTACATCGATGAGAAGCTCACGGTTTCACCTCTGGGATTTTTACGTAATTTACAAATTTATTTTATTTCGAGCTGGGATTTCTCAAGCGCGAAATGTGTTGAGATTTCCCACTCTTTCCACAAATCGATTTCGTCAACGGATTTCTACGCCCATATATTGTGGTCTTAGTCATTGTTTATCGAATAGATGCCCAGTCATTCGTGAGGCTTCGATAATGCTGATTAGTGTTGATTAATTTGGTGAATGGATTAATAGGTAGCAATCAATTACTCATTAATTAAGTGATAGTAGTTGAATTAACTCGGTTCGAGCATCCAGTTGGGTCACGATGCACCTCCGCGAAGTGCTCCACTATTATACGCACATATTTTTCGTTTTCGGTCAGAGTACTTTGAATCCGCGACCTCGTCAATCTAAAGTCCTCTGTCAAAAAATGAGCTACCTCCGGTTCGCGCCTTCAATCGTTCTCTTCCTGCTCGGACTTTGCTTTTCAATCTATACCAACTACTGTCAATTCTTTTACCAAAATATTTCAAAGTACTATTTCGCAGTGAGCCTTTGCTACATGTTTATGGAACAACTAACAAATATTGTGGCCATGCACAGTTGTCTATTCAAACGCGAGGAACTGTCAAATATCCATCAGGACTTGGAATCTGTTGAGCGAATCCTGAAATACAAATTCAAGTGCGGCATCAAATTGAAATTGTTTGAGAGATCTTTTCAACGCAAGATATTCGTGATAATATTCATTCTGACGGCGATGATAATTTACAAAATTTCAATTAAATCGGGAAACAAACTAGTTATTTCATTGATCTACAGGCTTCAGTGGGCCCTTGCTGGTGCACAAGTGCTTCATGTGACATTCTACGTGGGGATCGTGAATCGCTGCCTAACGGAGCTTACGGACCACATCGGCTGTATTTCATGCAACGATTTAGGGCAGTTTGCTCCGTTCAACCCTCAAATTACGCTCATGCAACTCAAAAACTGTCGACAGATTCAGTATTTGCTGTGGAAGTGCACCAACCGGATCAATTCCTATTTTGGATGGTATTTGGTGTCATCGCTAATATATCTCTTACTCAACGCGACCGACTCAAGCTTCGGCTTCTTTTTGAGCGCCAACGAGAACAAACTGATCGCCTGGAATACGCTAAGTAATTCGCATCTCAAGCATGTTCTACAGAGGGGTTGAGGGTTTGTCACGAATGGGTGGGGCCCGGTGGCCAATTGGGATTACGGTATAATTTTTAACTCACGCCAGGGGAATGACTTTTAATCCGTTTGATGGAACCATTCCTTTGAAAGAATAACATTTGCTCGATCACTTTCATGAATTGGCCAGTCATTTCAATCGAAGTTAATTAATTGGACTGCTTTCGCTTGTCATTGAATGAATCCAAATCGTTGTCAGCAACTCGTTCCCTTTCCTCTAGGGCCTAAGAGCGTTCCACCGATTCATGCTGTGTGAACCGTGTGTGTAGAACGCCGCCGACTCAAAAGGACAGACAGTTTCGACAAAAACCCGTTCAAAGATGGATGTTTTATCGAGTATCGACAGGCAGTTCTATAACTTCTACATCCTCGGTCTGAGCTCCTACAATCCGCGAGCTGTTCCATCGAACAAAATTTGCCACAAATTAAAGAAATTCCTTCCTACGATCGGATTCTTGTTGCTGGCAACGCTGTTGGCAATCCTGTCATTTTGGTTTACGTACAACTTCTTCGCCATCCAAATATACTCAAACATCATGGTCTGTCTGTTCGTGTGTCTCATATTTATTACGATATTGGTAGCAGCGGCACGGTCTATTTGCTGCAATCGAGACCTGGAAGTCATCCACACAAAGCTCCAAGCTGTTGAAGTGCTCCTAAGAAATAGCTTCGCGATCGACATCAATTCCGCGAGTTTAGTGAAACAGCACGGACAGAAGAGGGCCATTATGGTGTTAACTGCGGTCGTGACGTGGTGCAGCAAGTTCCTTTTGTCTACGACCAAAACTGACATGTGGATTGAAAGCGCATTCCAGTCACAGCTCATACTCACTTTGTTGATTAATTTTCACGCGTTGTTCCACATCGGCGTGCTTCGATTCTACTCTTCGATTTTCAATGGAAACATCGATGATGACGCCCGCCAAATGGTGACAGATTGCTTCGTCGATTGCAGTCCTGCGGAGACCATTGCCCGCCTGAAAATTTACAAACGAATCCATTTTCAATTGTGCGACTGCGCTGATTGTATTAACGGATATTTCGGATGGAATCTGGTGAATCTTTTCGTTTTCAATTTCTTTCTCTCAATTTATCACATCTACTGGATATTCCTCTATGCTCAGGAAGACCTCTCCACCAATAAATTACGGTTCATACGTAAGTTTTGTGACCTTTCGGGACATCGCTTCCAACAACGAACGCTTTTTTTTGTGGTTCGCATGGGTGCTCGATTGAGACCGAGTAATTAGGTCGAGCCCAAGTCAGAGGTCCAAAATTGGGACTTAAGTCACGGATTTTTGCTCAAATTCAAGTCCCAAAAAAAAAAACTGAAGAGCAAGAAAAAAGTCCGAAAGCATTTCGAAGTCATTTTGGAGGCATTTCGGAGGCACTTTTCCATGCAGGCATCTTGTTTGCTCTTGCTTCTGAGGGCATTTCGGATGCTTCCAGAAGCAATTGTAATCGAACTACCTGCATAGAAAAGTACCTGCGAATAGCATCCGAGCTGCCTCCAAAATGTATCCAAGATGACTCCGAAATGTTTTCGGACTTTATCGTTGCAAAACCGACGAGTTTGTCATGAATGTGTGGAGCCCGGTGGCCAATTGGTATTACGGTATAATTTTTATCTCACGCCAGGGGAATGACTTTTAATCCGTTTGATGGAACCATTCCTTTGAAAGAATAACATTTGCTCGATCACTTTCATGAATTGGCCAGTCATTTCAATCGAAGTTAATTAATTGGACTGCTTTCGCTTGTCATTGAATGAATCCAAATCGTTGTCAGCAACTCGTTCCCTTTCCTCTAGGGCCTAAGAGCGTTCCACCGATTCATGCTGTGTGAACCGTGTGTGTAGAACGCCGCCGACTCAAAAGGACAGACAGTTTCGACAAAAACCCGTTCAAAGATGGATGTTTTATCGAGTATCGACAGGCAGTTCTATAACTTCTACATCCTCGGTCTGAGCTCCTACAATCCGCGAGCTGTTCCATCGAACAAAATTTGCCACAAATTAAAGAAATTCCTTCCTACGATCGGATTCTTGTTGCTGGCAACGCTGTTGGCAATCCTGTCATTTTGGTTTACGTACAACTTCTTCGCCATCCAAATATACTCAAACATCATGGTCTGTCTGTTCGTGTGTCTCATATTTATTACGATATTGGTAGCAGCGGCACGGTCTATTTGCTGCAATCGAGACCTGGAAGTCATCCACACAAAGCTCCAAGCTGTTGAAGTGCTCCTAAGAAATAGCTTCGCGATCGACATCAATTCCGCGAGTTTAGTGAAACAGCACGGACAGAAGAGGGCCATTATGGTGTTAACTGCGGTCGTGACGTGGTGCAGCAAGTTCCTTTTGTCTACGACCAAAACTGACATGTGGATTGAAAGCGCATTCCAGTCACAGCTCATACTCACTTTGTTGATTAATTTTCACGCGTTGTTCCACATCGGCGTGCTTCGATTCTACTCTTCGATTTTCAATGGAAACATCGATGATGACGCCCGCCAAATGGTGACAGATTGCTTCGTCGATTGCAGTCCTGCGGAGACCATTGCCCGCCTGAAAATTTACAAACGAATCCATTTTCAATTGTGCGACTGCGCTGATTGTATTAACGGATATTTCGGATGGAATCTGGTGAATCTTTTCCTTTTCAATTTCTTTCGCTCAATCTATCACATCTACTGGATATTCCTCTATGCTCAGGAAGATATCTCCAACAATAAATTCCGGTTCATACGTAAGTTTTGTGACCTTTCGGGACCAGAGGTGTGGATGGGCGCCCATTCTTTGATATATTTTTTTGGTATTCGAGAAAGGTTTTTTTTTGGTTATACCAAAACAAAAGCGGTAAAAAATGGTACCGTGTCGTGATGGTAAATACCAAAAAAAAAAATCATTCTTTTTTCCGTGGGTGCTCGATTGAGACCGAGTAATTAGGTCGAGCGCTCACCGATTCGATCAACAATCTCGCTAGGGTTCATTTCGTACTACGTATTTGTTTTTTTTACTCCGATTGGATGTCATTCAATTATTAATCCATCCCCAACGTCCATCATGCTAATCGTTCTTGGCGACCAGTTGAAAGCAGTGTTTCGGTCGTGATGGATCTCTCGAATTTGGTTAATGGCCATCTATTTGTGTTCTACCTGCTGGGCCAAAGTTCATTCAATCCGCGGGCAAACGTTCTTGGCGGATGGAAATCTAAAATTTGGAAGTTCCTCCCAACATTGATCGTGTTTTGGGTTTCAAACGCGGTGTCGGCATACATAATGCACTATCATTTCATCCACTACCAGAGCTTCTACTCGCCATTACTGACTTACATTCTGACCATTCTCCTCCTGGTCGCCACCTGGGCCGTTACGCTCTGCTCAATTTCGTCTCATAGCCTCCTGCCAGCCATCTGCACCAATCTTCGGTTCGTTGAACGTTTGCTCCGTCAAAAATGCTCGATTTCCATTGATTTCGAGCCATTCGCTCGTTCGTTCAAGCACAAAATGTATGCGATTTTCGGCGTGCTGGTGCCGTTACTGCTCTCCAAATGGCTGATCGATTCGAGCAAAAGTGATTTTCATGTAGAGTGCGGGTTAATGGTGCTTTATATCATCACTTTCTTGCAAGTATCGCACGTTCTGTTCTACATCGGTGTGCTAGCAACAGTTTTGCAAGAGTTTGGCATCCACGTGCGTGAAATGTGCAACGAAGGCGAATGTCCGACGGACTTTGCGTATTTGAAAGGCATCGCAGTTATTGGCCAATTGAAATGCACGCGGCAAATGTATCTAAGATTGTACAAGTGCTCCTATCTGATCAACCGATATTTTGGATGGATTTTGCTGTTTATAGTTCTTTTCAGCTTTTACTACGCCACGCAGTCCGCCTACTGGGTTTTCTTGTATGTGCACATGCGCATATCACCATCCCCTTGCGGATTTATACGTAATTTGACCTCCACTCTACCTTCAACTTATTAATTAGATTATCAGCTGATTATTATACCGTCGATCTCATCGGACGGAAAAGCTAGTTTCAGAGACAATCCAATTAGTCGGATTAGTTGTGCCGAAGACGTCGATCGCGATGGACCTGAGAAAAATGGCCTGTGGCCCACTGTTCATATTTTACTTCCTCGGGCTCAGCCCGTACAATCCGCGAGTGAAACCGAGCAAGTGCCATAGCCGCAATGCCAAATGCATTAAATTCCTTCCGTCGGTTGTTTTGCTTAGCATCTCCAGCTTCATATTGACGTTCATTGTCGCTTACAAGTTCTACTATTTCCATAATTTGTTCTATTATCCCGCGTTGCGGTACATGCTCTCGCTCCTGCAGTTGGCCGTGTCTTGGGTTATAACGATCAATTCCATTCTTATGCATGACCTCTTGCCAATCCTTTTCTATAATATGCAGTGCGTTGAGCGCTTGCTGGAGCAGAAATGCCGGCTGACAATTGACTTTGCGCCATACTCTCGGCTATTCAAACGGAAGTTGGCTGGGATGTTTGGCATACTGTTGCCATTATTGTGCATGCAATTCAACTATGTGGGAAGACACACCGATAGGTGGCTGGAATTGTCATACACGTGCTTGGCCATCATCGCAAATTTACAGGCATCGCATGCTCTCTTCTACATTGGTGTACTGCGAACGTTGTTGCGGGAGTTCAGTGAACACATCAACGTCATCTGCTATAAAGGCGGTTCCAATAGTGATTTAGTTTGTTTGAGTAAAATGGTGATCGCTTGCCAGTTGAAGCAGAGCCGACTCATCTACTATCGCCTGTGGAAGTGCTCGCAGCTGATCAACTTGTATTTCGGATGGGTTCTGATGGGCACCGTTTTCGTTAGCTTCTATCAAGCGACTCAGTCCGGCTATGTGCTGTTCACGTATCTTCACGAAAACATTGTTACAGCTTCGTTCAAATTTCTACGTAATTCAGTTTTTATTTCAATCTTCTTGTTTTCCAGCAGCTAGATCGTGCCTCATTTTATCACATCCCTTCGATTGGCCTTAACTGGAAATGTTTGCCTTCTAATTGAATAAACATCTGATGCTCCAATGCGTTTGCATTGATGATATTGATGTGGACGTGTATCAACACAACGAATTAGTTGATTAGTTTGAGCAAAGTATCAACAATGACCCTCCAACTGCCTGTTCAGTTTCAAAATACTAATCGCGCGCGATGGATGTTCGAAAATTGACTGATAGGCATTTGTTTGTGTATTTCTTGCTCGGTCAAAGTTGCTACAATCCACGAGTTTATCCACCAAAACCCTCCCAACGGAGAAATAACGTATTGGACTTTCTTCCGGCTGGCTTGCTCTCGATTTTGGCGTTCACCATTGCGGCTCTAGCATTTTCCTATCACTATCAGAGTTTCCACTTGGAAAACCATTCGCAATTCATTAGCATTTTTTGGATTATGATTCAAGCGGCTACCATCGGAGTGGGCATCGCCAGCAGCATCTACAATTGCCGGCGTTTGCCATCGATAATCGAAGACCTGCAATCAACGGAGCGATTGCTGAAGTGCAAGCTTCAGACCGATGTCGATTTGAAGCCGTTCAGCAAGGTTTATCGTGGCAAAGTGGCTCTGATGGTGGTCAGCGTTGCAATTTGCTGGCTCGGCAAGTGGGTCTTCAAATCGAAGAAGAGTGATTTTCTAATGGAAAGCTTCTCGGTCGCACTGTTGCTCATCGCAACGCTGAACGTGTCGCACACGTTGCTCTTCATCGGAATTTTGAGGCAGTTCCTGGAACTGTTCAGTGATCACATCAACATAAACTCCAAGCTTAGCATCATCGACTTTGCGTGCTGGAGCCCAAAAGTGATGATCGCCAAAATTCGAAACTGCCGGCAGATTCACTATCGCCTTTGGAGGTGTTCCATTTCAATCAATCAGTATTTCGGCTGGTCGATCACCTTTCAAGCGTTTTACAACTTCTATCATGCCACACAGTCCTTATATTGGGTTTTCATTTATCTTCATGAGACAATTTCATCTACTCCCCTCGGATTCATACGTAATTCGGTGCTTTTTTTTTATGATTTGTGACCTTACTCTGCTCTTACCAATTTGTATTTTATCGTTCATTCGTTGAAAAATGTGCAGGGCTTTGAATTT
>JANSTV010069940.1:0-10813 GCA_027564135.1 Lestremia cinerea
CAAATATTCTCTCAAGTCTGAGTGGATCTTTAATGTGTCAAAGTAGCCATGAATTTACAAGTTTTCACTCGAAAAAGATTTGAGCTATTTCCAGTTTTTTTCTGGACACACTGTAATACACAGGATGTTTAACCAAGTGGCTCAGCTCTGAACCGCTTCCGAAACTTTTAATTGCGTCGCTGTCGCAAATAAAGAGATGATCTCGATCGATTAATCATCAGTGTCTTGTCAACGATGGAGTTTGCATTTGCAGTATTGTTAATCGTTCAATTGGTAGAATTCGCATTGGCCAGTGGGCACCAGTGGTCAAAGCCCCCACGCAACCATCCAGAGGATCTCGTTCAAGCTCAATTTGAAATTAGAATACTGAACGAGTGGAGCATCCAAAGATATGAAGGCATCTGTTCGAGAGATCGACAAATTGATGATCGATTCCACGATTTCCAGACTGAAAATAATTTGTGAAAATCTCGTGCGGCCTCCGGGTCAGAAGCAAATGAACTCAAGTGATAACGATTGGAGAATGGCGGACATATGGCAAGCGTACGCTTATAATAACCGAAATGGATTATTCCATCTTGCGCGTGTTGAACTGACGGCGTATCAACTAGGTGGACCGCCACGGTGAGTGCTGGACTATTCTTAACTTGATTCGCGATTATATTGGACCGAATCCACAGCACACTACCGCCAATTATAGTCCACCATTTGTTTCGAATTCATGATCTGCCTCAAGACATTAGAGTCACTGTGGAGAGGTGAGAGAATAAGCGGCAAGCCACGTTGATTATTTCATCACAACAATCGCTTTTCAGACTGAATGATTCACCTAACGTTCGAATTTCAAGGGCTTTGATGTTCATGGAAGCAGTGCTTTGTTTTCCGGAAGACATTTTTTTTTCTGACAGTATCTACGCACGCAGCTCTGCAACATCTTCATTATTCCAGCCGGGCTATGCGCCCGGCAACAAAGCAATGCAACAAAACTTGATCGGGGCTCGGTTTATTATATTGAATGCTGTCCGGGATGTGCTGTTCGAAAACCCTAGTGCTGGGTAAGGGCAATGTGAACCAATTACGACTTGACTGAGCCAACGGAATTGACTTTCCATTTCCAGCTTTTCAAGACTTGCCCCCAGAACTGTCTTCCAAATATTCCACATGGAAACCATCATGAGACATCGATGCACTCACTGTTTCGATGGTGGTTTCTTCCTCAATTTGCTCACCGGAAAAATCGATTTCCTCAGTAAAACCGTTGGAGGCTTTCAACGGGCCTAAACCCGAATTTTCCGATACAAGATCAAGTCATTCACGAGTAATTGTCATTCAATGCAGTGATTCCTTCAGTCAAACGTAACCTCTTCTTCTGGCAAAAATTCCACGTTGAAATGAATGCGAAGGCCTATGCGACAGTGACTGCTTATGAATATCGGACGTTGCTTTTATGAGCTCTCCAAATCGAAATTCGGTAGCAAAATAATTAAACGAAATGACAGCAGGTTCAATTTGTCGATGCCAACCGATTCGCCAGTTGAATTTGAGGTGAATCTCAGAGGCATGACCGGATATGAGCATGAGTGAGGAACTTCAAAGTCTTTCGTCATAAATCAACCATTCCTCATATTATCGTCCTAGATGCCACCCCGATGCCCGACAAATTCTGGACGAGATGTTCAGAGCAATGCTGATGTCAGACTTTGTCAATAGAAATGGTGATAAACTGTAAGCAATTGGTCATTCGCTGGTGGGCATTTTTCTACAGTTACGACCTTTCAGACACTTGTATATGACTGCAAGCATCATTGCCGCCGTGATGGCAGTGAACTTGGAGTTCGGAAAACGCTGCGTGGTACACAACTACAACCACGTGTACTTCAACGACTTTACTGGACTTATGGAAGTGATTATCTCGGGACGAAGGATTATTGAGGGCATGGTCATTATCCTCACTCCGGTAGGCAACCTTCAAAACCTAATGCGATTGAATGGTGTGATAACATTTACAGTGTACGGATGGACTGTCGGTTGATTTAAAACTCATAAAATGATCCAGATTTATCGATTGCTCATCAGATGCGGAAACGAGTATGACGATTCTGAAGATTGGCTTGCCTTTGCAGCGGATTTAGGCTTTGGGATGGCCTTTCCGCGACACCCAATATTCCTTCCTTATTCATCTTACACGCCTCATTCGCCTTATATGCCATACAGCCCAGGCGCAACAGCTCCCTCTTCGTAAGAAAGCATCTTCATCGATATGGACCTCCATATCTCAGTATTTCCTTATATCCTTTCCACCAGGAGCTCATCAGGTGATGACGAAGATGGCCTATTCGTGACGGCGGTCAAAGGCGCTGGGAGTACCATTGGCGGAATTTGGGATATTTTCGATTAGTTCTTAAGTCCATCTTTCTCAAAGCAGCATTTTGCTCGAATGTGTAAAATAAAGCAAAATGGTTTCATTGGCATGCTCTTTGTTTCACTTAGTTCCAACTAGAAGCACCAATGGGGTTTCACTTCAAACACATGAAGTCTCACTATCTGACGGCATTCAAAGAGTAGTCACAGACTGAATATTGAATTTTATTATGAGAACATCAAGCACATTTCATCAACCACATGTTCGAAAGGCCCGCAAGCGTATATGCGACCAGGCGGTCTCCATTGAGCTGTGGTGAATTTCAAAAGAAAAATTATGAGATGAGAATGATTGAATATCTCCAGCGGGGTTGAACAACCGATTAGATCGAGTGAAGGTGCATTGGAAAACTAAAATCCGTAGAGTCTCAGATAGAGTCCGCTTGGTGATTATGCTGCATTTTCATTAATCCCGCAATTCCGTTTCACAGCAAATAAAATAGAAATAAAAGCCCACGCGCATTTGCCAAAAAATATAATGCCCTTGACGTAAGCGAATTAAAGACAGAAAAACAAATTGCGAAATCGATCCATTTTGTGTACAGTTCAACTCGGTCGTTTTGACGGCAAATATGCAATAACCTTGCAAGTTGTTTTTAACAGCCCGTGCGGAACTTTTGAAACGCAAAAAACACTGTGAAAGCGATAAAAATATCCCTGCGATGTGACGAGACTTCAGTCGAATGGTGCCTTCGTTGCAAACAAGCTAATTTTATCAGAATGATAGCTCTTCAGAAATTCGCCTTCGGCTTCGTGCTTTCAGGTGAGTGACGCGTTTGTTTCACGTTTGGAAGACTTATTGAATCGAATCGGTTCTAGGTTTGATATGTTCGACCTTTGGCGAGCACTGTGTGGACACCGAATGCAAGTTTCTTATCAAATGCGCCGATGGAACTGCTGAAAGGCCATTGCAGCCAGTCTGTGTGCGCGTTAATGGGGCGTTCAAAACGTATCCAAGTCGATGTCACTACGAACAGGAGGCATGCGGGAAGAAGTGCACGAGTAAGTGGCTTGACCGAGCTTTCAAATATGAGCAATTACTGAGCATATTTTCTATCAGAGTACGAATTTTGGACCGATGGACCGTGCACATGTGAAGATGCCACCTGTAATTTCTTGGTGAGCTGCAAAGTGGAAACGCGTGGAAAACCTGTTAAGCCAGTTTGTGCCCTCGTTGACGGAGTATGCACGACATTCGCGAGTCTGTGTGAATTCCAGCATGCTTCTTGTGGAAAGTGTCCAGGCCGTAAGGAATACATGAAATCGAATGGTTGATGAAACTTGCATTGACACCGTAATCCCTTTTAGGATACATTTTCTTGAGAAACGGTAAATGTCCGACGAGCCGATGTTCAAAAGGCAAACAAGAATGCTTGCGTTGTGAAGCGGAAGCCATTTGCGATTTCTTCAATACCTGCGATGATGTCAACGCTAGTGAACCGAAACCAATCCAACCAGTTTGTGCCGTCGTGGACGGTGAATACAAGCTGTTCAAGAGTCGATGTGATTATGATCGGGCGGCCTGTGGAAAATGTCCGGGTCGTGAGTGTTTCCGGAAACGGTTTCATTGATCGCATTTTTCAAGCCCCTTCCATTTCAGGATATAATATCATCAAGGATGGACCGTGCAAGCCCTGCAGGGACACTCAATGCTATTTCTTTGTGCCGTGCCCGAAATTGAATCCTCTTCAGCCAATTTGCGCCAGAGTCAACGGGCTCTTGCAAACATTCGATAGTGAATGTGACTTCTATCAAGATTCCTGTGGCAAGGATTGTTCTAGTAAGTGACTTAGTGCCTGGGCGACCCTCCCGACAATGATCCTATCCTCGCTTTCAGCTTACGAGTTCGTTCATTATGGAGCTTGCCCGTGTGTGGACACAACCTGTGCGTTCCTCGTGGACTGCGAAACCGAAACGGGTGGAAATCTGGGGGGGCCAGTGTGTGGTCTCGTGAATGGCAATTGTGTGACTTTTGCACATAAATGCGGGTTTGAGCACGAAGCTTGTGGAAAATGTCCCGGTGGTAAGCGTCACTACAGACTGGCTGCTTGCTCTTGTTCACTAAAATCCTTCTTCCAGAATATACTTTCATCCACGACGGCAATTGCCCAATAGGTCAGAAGGAGTGTCTCAATTGTGGGAAGGAGGCGCTTTGCTTGTTCAAACAATCCTGTGAAAGTGAAAATGCCAACCTTCCGAAACCGATACAACAAGTTTGTGCGATTGTCGACGGGAAACCTCGAACTTTCCCCAGCAAATGCCATTTCATTCAAGCGGCCTGCGGAAAATGTCCTGGCCGTAAGTTTGACCGACGTCTGTTGAGTGCACAACTCAACTCGTTCTCATTTTCAGGTTTCATTCTCGTCGGCGATGGACCTTGCCCATGTCAAAATACAAAGTGTCAATTTTTCGGTCCGTGCGAAAAGGAATGCCCATCCGCACCGGTTTGTGCGCTTGTAAACGGCGATTGTCGAACATTTGAAAGCTACTGTGAATTCGATCAGGATGCTTGTGGAAAATGTCCAGGACGTGAGTAGCAGCACGGGTGAGGACCATCATCTTCACTGAAACGTTCCAATATTTGCAGAATATGAGCTTCTGGCCTATGAGGCCTGTCCGGAAGGGAAAACCGCTTGCAAAAATCCCAGCCCCAATCGATGGCCAGTCGGTTCAGGATGCATCAAATTCCCCGATCCGAAAATATTCAAGGGAACCGGATGTCAGCTCGTTGATTGCCACTTCAATACTGAGCAAACGCTTTGCGTTCGAAACCGCAAGGGCGACTACGAGACAATCGCCAATACCAACGAATGCAATTTTTGGGTTTCGAAATGCAACGAATTTGGCGGTAAGTGGATGCCGCTCCAATTGCCAATGAGCCAACTGACGTTTTCCTTTTCAGATTGGTGCATCACGAGCTATGAAGCTTGTCCGACACCAAAACCGTCTCCAAAGCCCACGCCAAAACCACCACATAAGTCTTGTGGTTGCTGAAGATCCAGTTCCAGCCTTGATTCTGAAGGTCGATGTCGCCATTGGTTCCTTCCAGCAACGTTCCATCAAATATTTGTTTTCCATTTTGCTTATTTTTTTCAACGAATTCTTATTTTTTTAACGAATTCTTATTTTGAATAAACAAAAACAAAGTTAGTGATTTGCGAGCGATGAGCAATTTATAACGAATTGTTTATATTGCGCGTGAGTTGTTTAATTTTTTCAATTATTTCTGTTTCTTTTCTTCGCAACAGACAAATTGAAATCAAACTCAAAATTTTCCACGATTTCATAAAATTTTCATTTCGAAAGAAGTCTGGCGAATGGATTCGTATCCGCCAGATCGAACACGAATGCACATGTCAGAGCTTTCGACACGTGTTAATCACCCAGAACCGATTTGCTATCATTCTTTCGTTTAGTCTATTGGGAACTGTCGTTGAATTTGAACGTGAATCGTGAGACAAAAAGATGGCTACAAAACAGAAGCTGATTTCAAATTGCCTTCTTGTGGGTGAGTGCTGGGCATGAAATGACGGATGGACATTGATGGCCTTCTCTCTCAGGTGTTGTGCTGTTGGTTTCTTTGGCTTATTTCGTGAGTGCGGATCCTGACCCCATCGAGCCGCCATGTACATGGCAAGCTCCAAAATGCCGCGGAGCTCGACCAATCATTCCGTGTGTTGACGACGGTCCAACTGTCTGCGGGAAAAGCTGCCTGAACGGGGAATGTACTTATCGCCTGTTCCAAAGCAGATGCGAATTTGAAAATGGCCTCCCATGTCAAGGAAACAGTGAGCTCGATAGCGGTTATCGCTGAAAGCAGGAGAATTACCTCGTCTAAATTCCTTACAGGTTGGTGCCTTGTCTCGGATAGCTATTGCCCGATTATCATTTAGGTTGGCTCCACTGCCATGAATGACGTCATCGCAAACAACAAAGGAATGAAAATAGCATTGGGAAATGTTATCTCGCGCGTGTAAGCCGTTAAAGTCGCTTTTGCGGCTGTTTTTCTTCATGAAATTGTTTATTTTTATTTTCGAAATTTGTTGACGCACGAGTCGAACTGAAATAAAAGGTCTATGAAAAAACAATGCCAAGTCAGTTAAAGTATTTCTTTTCGTCGACAGTACATCGCTTCAACTACTTTGGTAACGAACTTTTCAAACAATGGCGAATCGCGTGAATCTTTCTGTGTTGCTAACAAGTGAGTCGATCAGCGGACCCCATCTGATGGTCTCTGAGCTAACATGTTTGTTTCAGGCACAATTTTACTGGCTCTGGTTATCAGTCAGGCAGCAGCTCAACTTGGTACAAAAGTGCCTTGCCCAAGCAGCACAAAATGCATTGAAGGTCCCAGTTCATCTACTCTTGTTTGCCCGAGATACAAGTGCACAAGCACAGTGGAGCCCGTCTGTGCCAAAGGCCCTGACGGTTGCTACAAATTCATCAACAAATGCCAGTACAGCTCTGTGGCGTGTGGCAATCCAAGTAAGTGCTAGATCAATTTAACGTTCCTTCGCTGAGACTGATGAATGCTTCTTTGTTTGCGCAGATTATTGTCTCATATGCAACGACGATTGCTCCAGCCCAGAATGCCAAGACTGCGGACGCTAATTTCGATGCCCATTTCATTTGTTTACAATGACCGTTTTGAAATAAAGAAATTAATTCAATCGAAACTAATGTATTCAAATCGTTTTTTTTTTTCGAGCTTCATGCAAATTTTACGCTATAGCACATTAATAAAGCTATAGTCTCGACCAGCTCTTTCTGCGACATTCGATAGCCAAGTGATTAGTCATAACATGAAAACCTGATTCGTCAATGACGTCACTGGTCGACTCACGTCTGTTTTCACTCGCCAGATCTTGTCGTTCGTACGATTTGCAAATGAGATTCGATGCACGGCCTTTTGATCAAATAGACTTTATTCAAATATTCAGCAGCGGTATTCAACAAATTTTGCGATATATTTCGAATTTATTAACCCTCACAATCTGACTGGGAGCTATTTTCATTCCTTTGTTGTTTCGCTGATGATCGGTTGATTGATGGACAATTTACGGACAGCATGTCAGCGTTTGATGAACGGTTGATGAATGGTTGATGAGCGGATGATAATCGGTTGATTATCGGTTGATGATCGGTCGATGAGCGGTTGATGAACGATTGACGAAAGATTGATTGAAGAAAAGTTAACAAACGCTTGAGTAGTCTAAGGGTTAACCTCTCGCAGATTATCTCATTTCCAAAATAACCCCAAATTTTTCGATATATTTTCGAGCATTCGCTGTCCAGGTGATCAGTTCCCAAAACATGCATTTGAATTGATATAAAAAATTCGACCGCAGAAACGTGAAATCAGTTCTCACCGAACCATCAAACCGTTTGAAGTTGCTCTGTGAAAAGTTTGAATCGTCATGCCAATTGCTCAAAACGCCGTATTATTTGTGAGGAGTGAGTGGTTCACCTGAAGCGACCTACAGCAATTTTCTCTAATTTTCCGTGTAAATTCACAGACATAATTTTGATATCATCTGCTGTCAGTCATGCATCGGCTGACATCAATGCTCCCGCGCGGCCTGCACCGAAAGGCTTTGAAGACCACAGCCGAGCTGGTGCCTCTTGCAAAGTGAGGAAGTGCTGAGTGGAAGATATGATCCACTTCTGACCAACGCTGAGATGCCTCCTCCTTCATTGCCGAATCGATCGAACGAAAGAATCGCTTACGTGTGAAAATGACGGAATAACAAGCCCGTGCACCGGTTAAAGACATTGAGTCGGTGCTGTGTTTATTTTCAAAGCGGTTTCGAAATTGCTCAGGTCAATACCTGAAGTCATTATTGTCGTGGCAGTTGAATTGAAATAAATTGTTTTTTTTTTATAGCGAGACAAAGCTAGTTGAACTTTTTTGTACACAATTATTTGTCGAACGCCGACCGCTTAGACCGCTTGTCTATTGGTTTGTGTTTGAATGAAGCAAGGGACCTAATCATCAATGATAAGTCCATTCCAGACAAATCATCTTGGTTGTTTCAGACACCAATCGAATGGATCCAGTTCTAAGACGAATAGTTGCTCGAACTCAATTCAGAATCTCTCTTTCTTGTGAAGTTTCTCCAAACCAATGAAAACTGACTGAATGATCGTTCGCGTTGAATCACTCCGCATGTTGTTGATGTCGGTTGCCTCCTTTAACCGGGCCCCACCAATTATTTTAGAATTGTTTAATCGCCGACCATCTGAGTTGATTTTGAATTGAAATGAGATCTTTGTTGTTGTTGACAATTGAATCATTCGCCGACTCCGATTGAACGCTCTCGTTGTCGCAGACTCAAATCGGGTGTTCCCCTGAAACAAATTCGCAAAGATGTTATTAAACACAAAATCGATTAAACCAGTTCCGGCGGTCGAGATACGAGCACGACACGAGGTCAATGCTAATGCCGAAGTTGAGCGCGACGAATGACGTGTTCGACGCGGTGATGGGTCGAATATAAACGACTACGACTCATCAGTTCACAAACATCGTTAGTCGCGAACAGTTCACTTCAAAGTTTCTCATTCACAATGGCCACCCGTTACTTAACGATCACCTGTGCGGTGCTGTTAGTTCTCTCCGCTGCTCTGGTGGCGAGCTTCAACAGCGAAGCTCGAGAGTATCCAAATGCGAAATGCATTGAGGGTCCAGATTCGCCGGACACGAAATGCCCTATATTCCGATGCAGAACGGAACGGTTAAACGTCCTCTGTGCCAAGGGGCCACAAGGCTGTCAAACGTTCGTAAATAGCTGTGTTTACAATTCAACGGCATGCGCTAAGCCGGGTGAGTGACTTTGGGATATTAGAAGCGAATCTATGCTGATGAAATTCGTTTTTCAGATTGGTGCATCGTTTGCCGAGGGAACTGTGACAGCGAAGAGTGTCAGAAGGTGTTGCTGTGAAGGTCACAGCGCTCGCATTCCGTCCAATCAATTTGGTCCCATTGGTTTCATTTGTAGAATAAATGTTTTTTTAAATTAATCGAAGCAGATCTTTTCATTTTTCTAATGGGTTCGAGTCGGAATGATTTTCCAGCGGATAGCAAATGCCCAGACTATAAGTGTTTAACCACGCAATACCATCCGGTTTAGACGATGCCAATGAAATATCGTTGCGCTTCCGAACTCAATCAAAATATCTAATAGACCATACAACGAGTTTTGGCGGTCGATTTGAGAAAACGCCTGAATGACGATCAAAGTGAAAAGTTCATTTCAAACAAGGGAATCCCCACAAACAGATTAAAGAGCACGAAAATAGATAAGAAACCCCTAACTTCTCGTGACGAACTGATTACGGTTGGCATCGTTTTCGGGAGATTTAAAGGATGAAAAGACACGGAATGGGTATTCCCCTGAAACAGTCGCCATCAACCAAACCGGGAAACCACTTCAATTCGCTAATCGATAAGCATAATACACTCAATGTCGATTACAATTGAAATGCAGCACACAACACACAAACGCAAATAAATGGGACCTGCGCTTAACGGTGGGAGACTTGGCTAAGGTGGTAGCGCCATCTGGACGATATGATTGAAAGCCTCAAGATAAAAATTTCTTTTTTCGTTCTGTCTCTTTGTGTTCATTCATCTCCGGCTTTGCCTCTCAGCCCCTCTTCCACTCTCTCTCCTACGAATAAAAGACAACGGGAGGCTGGTTTTCCTGAATTGCAGCTCATCTGTCCGGCCTGCTAAGACAACTGTTCCGTGCGAAACACCGCTTGCTCGCAAGCGTATTAGGGTGTCTCCACTTATATGGAATGTTAGAAATAATCTAAACTAAGCCAGGACATAATCCAAGACACAAACCCAATCAAACGAGAGACCAAGCCATAAAAACCGAGAAACCAAACCGATTGCGCAAGGAGAGCACAGACTCCGGGAAAATGAAAAGCCAAATAAAAACCGATTGACGTCAACCTAGCCAAAGCCATGCCAATGCAAATGAAATCACTTCGATTTCAACTATTCGTGCATCAACACACGACCAACGCGTAGACAAAATCCCACAAAGTAAATTGCCAAGCCAAATAAAGTCCGCAGAAAATCGGAGCTCAGCCCGATTTGTCGCCAATCCACTCAGGTAAAACCGAACTCAATAATCCATTCGCGAGCGAGCAATCAATTCCGACGTCATCGATTAATTACAGAATATCGACCGACAATCAATCCAGACGATAACGTAATTACACAAAAGCAATCCGACGAAAAACCGCTAAGCGAAGAAAGGAAACCTAAGCAATAAACCAGCATAGCGAGAGTTCGGAAAAACTAGATAGTGAAAAGACATACGGCTAATTTCGGCTTTCGTTCAATTCAGTGGTTTAAGGTTTGGGCTAGGAGCAATCCAGG